>JACDJE010000028.1:2032963-2125806 GCA_016647715.1 Pavo muticus | reverse complement strand
GGGGGGGGAGCAGGAAAATAAAAAGAGAGAGAGAGAAATTAAAAAAGGAGAAAAAAGGGGAAAAAAGAAGACGAAAAGACGGTGGAAAACAAAAAGAAGGGAAAAAAGAGAAAAGGGAAGAAAAAGAGGGGGAGAAAAAGAAGAAAAGAATGTAAAAAAACAATAAAGAAAAAGAAAAGAAAAAAAGAAGGAAAAAAAGGAGGGAAATAAGAAAAAAAAAAAAAAAGAGGAAAGGAATAAAGGGAAATTAAAGGGAGGAGGAGGGGGAAGGAAAGCCTGAGGGAGCTCTGGGCTGGGCCTTTCACTCCTCTAGAAAGCTATACATATAAAAGAGCTCCTCACCTGGGGGAGGGCGAGGCCCCACGGCTGCCACTGGGGCATCGCAGCCCTGGCCGCACCCCCTCCCCCCCGGCTGCCTTACGCACAGGGTCCCCACGCAGGTCTCAGCCCGGGGCCGAGCGTTTGCCTCGGGGGTGGTTCAGGACCCAGCGGGGTACCCGCCCCCCAGAGGGGGCACACTCCGCTCAGCGCGTTAATCCCTTTCTGTGTACTTTGCCGCTGAGCAAATAACTCACGTCCTGACAAAGGCATTATCCCGCTTCATAGTGTCGGCAGTGAAAGTCAGATCAATCGTCTGTTTAGCCGAGTCTCCGGGGGGCGGGTGCCGGCCCGTGCCCGGTTCCCGCTGTCACTGCCTCGGGGCGAGCCCAGGGCTGGGGCCGGCACGTCGGGGTGGAGACAGAGGAACACGGAGAGGATCGTAGATTCACAGATGATTGGCTTCGTTTGGAAGGGACCCCTAAGGATGTTTGAATTTCAACCCCCTGCCGTGGGCTGGCTGCCCCCCACCAGCTCAGGCTGCCCAGGGCCCCATCCAAACCTGGCCTTGGGCACTTCCAGGGATGGGGCACCCACAGCTCTCTGGGCAGCAGTGCCAGGGCCTCACCACCCTCTGAATAAAGAATTTCTAGACTCCTCTCTTTCAGTTTAAAGCCATTTCCTCTTGTCCTATAAGAAAAGAACCAAAGTCTCTATGGCTACAAAAGGACACCTTGTCTTCTTTTCACTCCAAATTTATCACATTCTCTGTTTTGGGGTTCCAGCCCCCGCATTAGACAAGGAAGAGGGCTCAATAGGCAGCTTTGCACAGTGGAGGTGGAACCCAGGTGTCCCAGCAGGCACAGAAGGGTCCTGGGGCGGAGGGAAGGAGGAGAGAAGCAGTGAAGTGAGATGCTTATGGCAAAGGGGTACAGATTTCTCCAGCTTCCTTACTGCCTCCCTTCCTGATACAGACACCTCAGACTAGTGCCAGCATGTCAGCTGGGCCCCGAACCCACCTGGGATGAGGTCTGCAGGGACACAGCCACTGTCCCACCTTGTGCAGCCTCCTCCCCTCCCACAGACCAGCCCTATCCCTGCCTCCTGCCTTGCTGTGCAAGGTTTCCTCCCACCCCTCAGCTCCACCATTCTGCCCCATGCAAGTGGGATATGTCCCTGCCCCTGCAACATACCATACTTGAAAGGTGCCACATCACCAAGGTGCTGGGAAGGGGAAGGTAAAAGGAAAAACAATTCAAGCACAATGGTGAAATGAACATCAACTGTCCAGATAAAGCACAGCACACAAGGTATAAATGGACCCATCACCAGAACCCAAAGCAACACATGACATTTACTGTGCATTGTGGAAAGAGGCTGGGAAACTTCCAAGAACAGATAAAACAATAGCTCACTTCTTGCTTTGGAGGCATCTGCTCCCATCCCCCACATCTGTAGCCCATGGTGAGTTTAAACATTCACCCCACACTGGACAGGCCCCAGGAGGACCTGGGATCTTCTATGCCCCTTGCCCTTCTGCCCATGAGCTCTGCCTTTCCCACCCTACCCTGACCCTACTCCCCAGCTCTGTGCAATGACCCCAGGAAGGTTTGGCCTTAGATGGGCACTGAGCATCAGGCACCAATAGTCCATGTGCAGCTCAACCTCACCCCTAATGTGGGGATGTCTCTCTTCAGTTACCCCTAAAAGGGGGAAAATTATCTCAGCCTGCTGTCTTCAGGTGTCTTGCCAGCTGAAGCAAAAGTTATTAGCTTTTATTCAAGGCAGCTAAAGTAAAACATCAGCAGGGTGACAGTACATAATAATGGACTAGATAAAGTCCATTTTTCTTGGGCCCTCTGAAAGCGATCCCCAAGCATTAAAACAGGTCTCTTAATAAATACCTTATCTCCCTGACACAGAGCCCTGGCTGAAGATAACCAGACAGCCATTACCCTACCTCTAAAATGGCCTATTTCCATCAGGGCCACTTCAAACAGGCTCCTCTTTAGAGACCCCTCTCCAAGGTAGGCAGGGAAGGCATGAAGCCCCTGAACTGGGGGATCCAAGCAGGTCAGGGGACACCATTCCCATCTCCAGGCAGGGTGGGGGACGCTGCACTGCAATGCATCCCCATCCCCCCAGATAAATCACCGTGGGGCAAGGCATTCTCTCTGTGAGCCAAAATCCCAAATCCTCCCACTACGCCTGCACTGAGACAGGCAGTGCTGGGGTCCCACAGTCCCACTGCCCTAGGCCAGCCAGGGAGATGCTGAGCAGAAGAGCGGGGCTAGAGTAGGCAGTTGAATCCCAGTGGTGGAAAAGCCCTGCTCATCCCAATGTGAGCATCCCAGGCTGCAAGGTGCTGCTGCACAGGTTGTACAGCACTTGTTCATTAAGGTACCATACAGGTGATAGTGGATTTATTAAGTATATTGCTGTGATTTCACATTTAATTTACTAAGAATACAATGGTTTGGGCTAGAGGACCCAAGGGAAATCTAGGCAACAGTGAGCAAAAATCCATGAAATTCAATGTAGCACACTAATCACGGAGGCATTATAGTATTAATTGCTATAATGATATACTTCTAATCCTATCTTACACCATGCCACATAATTTCATTGGGTAAGAGAGGAAAGGAATTAAATTTAGTTCAATACAGGCAAGCGTGTAACTTAATAGAGTAGTTTGACTCCTGCACACTCATGGGTTTAGGGCTAATGTCACGCAATGCGTGCCGCGGCAGGGAAGGACAGCACGAGACTTCTGATGCCCTCCCAGAAACCTGGAAGCAATGAGGAAAAGTGCTAGAATTCTGCTTTTCAAGAGGCAACCCAGCCATATAGAGGATAATTAGAATTCGTTGTAAAGATGATTTATCATGTCTATCATTGTGCTTGAAAAGGCGAGGTCACCCATGAATGCTGATGAAATTTCAAAGATCTGCTCCCCAAGGACTTTCTGCATCTGCTGCCCTCTGAGATGGGGAAATAGCCCAGGGCAAGCTTCTCATTAATACCACAGGAAAATATAAGCATTTTGTCAGACCTAACATTTTTCTTCGGTATGATACCTGACACGATTAGACCTTTAAATAACGCGGTAATAGGGCTCACTTTCAGGTTCACGGACTTGGCCTCCCCCCAGGTTTCGCTGGGTAGCAGCGCCCGGCCCAGCCCCACTCAGCCCCAAACAAATGCAGCATGGGGTGGGCGGAGGTGGGAAAGCCGCTTTTGATCTTGTTTGTGTAATATGCAAACGAACATCAATGTGAGGGAAAGGGGGGGCGGCAGAGAAAGGAAAGCAGAGCAGGAATAGCCCTATGTGCTGCAACACCCGAGAGCTCATGAACAGCCAAAGAAAACATAGTTAAGAAAACACGATAAATTAGTGGGACTTAAAAGACAACAATAGCAGGCACAGCCCGACTTAGAGGCTACACCGAGGAAACCCTACAGAGCCCACCCTGCTGCCCTGAGACTGGCCCCCTGCCCCAGGCAGGTTCCCCGCAGGGCGCTGCAGGTTTCGAGGCGTTCACCAGGCACTGCCCACCCAGGGCTGCGTGGAGGGCTTTTGTTTGTTTGCTGTTTGCTTGGCCTCACCTTTATTTTTATCGGGTCTGCTAGGTGGGATTGATTTGTGGGGCAGGCAGTAAAGACCATAAAGAGAAACTGTAGCCCTCACAGCCTGAGGAGAAAATAATGATCGTATCTGTGAAACCAACATGAAAAGCCAACACGTCCCACTCAACCCTTGCACATGTTCAGATGCTGTTGTGGCTGCTGCCACCCTGGGGGACATGGGGGTGGACATCCCTGATGTCCGGGGGGGGCTCCCAGAGAATCCTCCCCAGCTGCCCCAACCACTCCCTGAGGGCTCCACAGGACAGGGTGGGACATACGGGGACCAGATGGGCCCGGAAAGGACAGGAAATGGGAGAAGAGAGGCCAAATTCACTCCTGAGGCAGATTTCCACTCTGTCTCCAGTAGGAGAGGGGCTTGCCAACTCAGTCCTGCTTTCCTCCCCCTCTGCACTCAGATATTTCCCTGTGATTTCCTCCTGCTCGCTGCACTGCCACTTCCCTTCCACTCCCATGGTCCCGCAGGGGCCCAGCCTGGCCTCCAGGATACTTTCTAGTTTCCACTTTTTATCAGAGGGGTCCCTGCCCCTGCAAGGCTGCCTTCTTCCTGCACTTGAAGCAATTCAGGCACAGAGCGGATTCCATGAGCCTGCAGCAAAGCAGGGACTTCAGCAAGCCCTGAGTCACAACTTGCCTGTCAGGCAGGGCTGGATAAAACAACCTGATGCAGGGGCTCTGCTGAGCCTGCCTGAGCCTGCAGGCTTGGAGCTGATCTCAGGCCCAGCTCTGGCTCAGTCCCTTGCCTCCCTCTGACCTCGCTCTCCAAGAGAACAAACCTCCTTCTGTAAACAACCTGTGAAGGTCAGGGGAAGGAAAGCCTGACAACGTTTAATGAGAGACAGTTGCAGACAATCTTTTGCTCAGTTGTCCGTGTCTGCAAGGCGTGGGGATCTCTGTCTTCCAGCTTTTTAATTTCCATTCTAATTTGCAAGTCATAAAGAGAGACAGTATGCAATCCATGGTCTCCTGCTTAATTCCTTGTCACCCTAATCATAGCAGTTTAACCCTCACTCACTTGCCTGGGTGTTTCTCATGCAGAGCCCCAGCCACCCTCACCTCTGTGAAACATGCCCACCCAGTCACATTAGAGTCCTGCTTGTGCTACAAATCTGCGCTTCTAATACTATTTCAGTGGCCTCTATCTAGATACATTTAAGCCGCAGAATGTAAAATAATAATAATTCTGCCTCCTTTTAATGTTGGTTGGTATTTAGGGGGCTGCGGGTGGGGAGCTGGTCGAAAGCGCGCAGCGCTTCAGCACCAGGGACAGCGCCCCCGCACTGCCTTGCTGCCGGGCGGCTCCTGCGGGGACAGCGGCGGAAGGAGTCGGGCGTACAGCATCAGCCAAGGGATGTCCCGAGCGGGGACAGCCTTGTCCAAACACCCCTTGATCTCCGACAGCCTGGAGCCGTGAACACTGCCCTGGGGAGCCTACTCCGGTGCCCGACCACCCTCTGGTCAAGAATCTTTTCCTAACACTCAGCCTGATCCTCCCTTGATGCTGCTTTCTCATGTCGGCGGAGTGAAACAGGATGATAAAGATTCGTAGGGCAGAAATTGGGACCTAGGGGAGGATTCACGCACTGAGGTGGTCAAAGAGGGAGGGAAAAGCCCAGCCCTGGCTTCTAGCTCCCAACTGCCCAGACCAATGCACACAGAGGCATTCTCAGGGTCTCTCTCTACTTTGTGACAACCAACTCATTTAAAAAGCAAACATCAACTTCTCTGCAGCTGTTTTTTTCATCAAAGATAAAGGAGTATTATATCATAAATGGAAAGGTTAGCTTTGCTGGCTACACAGAAACATTTACAGCTTTTGTGACTTGAGAATACAAACTGAAAATTATATAGTAGAGAAGAAAATCACCCAACATGCTCCAGAGAGTTTGGAGTGCACAGCTCATCCAATGCCTTGTTTTACTGGAAAGTTGCTGTTTTATTTCCTTCTCAGTGAATCCTGAAAGTATTTTTCCCACCAGTCCATTCAGAGCTCAGTGCCTTATTAATCCTTTAACGAAGCAGAAAGACTCCATTTTCTGAATTCAATATTTAAGCAGACTTGATTGGAAAGAGCAAATTGTACATCTCAACTAAAACAAGGCTGCTTTGTCAGTACGAGACAAAGAACAGAGCAGGTGACAATTTCCCAATAGCCTAGAGGCACTTCAGAGCAGATTTCACTACCAGCAACAGGCAGAAACTTTTTGTCTCAGCAATACTGCTGTTCTTGGGGACTGCACCAGAGGAGTTCGAATCCCAAACCTCAAGGAAACCCAAAACAAAGAGCATTCAGCAGCGCTGAAGGAGCGGCGCTTCCAGACCCGCAGCTCCCGGGCTGTGCTTTCCACTCTCGGCAGATGGCACTGCTCGGCCGGGAACTGCCCTGGGAGACCTCTTCCCGGAGGAGGGAACTCTTCTGCTGTTCCAAGACTCTTTCAGAACCCAGACTGGAGAACTGAGAGGCACAAAAAAAAAAGTCAGCTTCTAAGAAGGCTTAAACTCCAGTGCATCGGGCAACGCATGGCAACTGTCGGAGTTTCACCACGCACGCTGCCGTTTCACCATGCATCTTGCACATCAGAAAAAGTCACAATAAAATACATATCAGAATAAACTACCAAACAGATTGTTAATGGCTTTCCTTTCATTTTTGTTTTTTTTTTTTTCCTCCCCTGCATGAGGGTGTTTAACAAAAGAAAACAAAAAAAGTTTCAAAATCAAGTGGCTAGACCAACCAGTTCATTAAGGTTTTATTTTTCAGAAAGCCCTCTTTTTCCAGTTTTTCAATGCTTGCACTGAAGTTGGCTACGTATTGTTTATTCTCTGTCCCAGGATATGAAAGATGAAGGGCTGAATCAGTGTCAGGGCGCTGACAGCCCAAGAAGGCAAAGCAGAATGAATGCAGTTTTCTGTGAAACAAGGGGGGAAAGGCGTGTGGGAGCATCAGTATTGCACATGGAAAACATTGCTGGAGAGCCTATGACACAAAAAGTGATGACAGGTTCTTGCATAATGCAACACTTAAAACTATAAATGGTTCACAAAACTGGAAAAGCACTCACTCTGTACCCACTCATACCCAGACATTTTCAGGCTACAGATACTTCACTGGTGCATAAAGCTCACGCATGCTTACCACCAAATACAACACATACCCTTGCATTTGTATCTCTGGGCCATCCTGAACCAGTAGGCAACAAACAGAGGAAAGGAACACACAGACCAGCTCCAACTACTGGGAAAGCAGATATTGTCTGAATAGAGCTGCAGGCAAAAAGATCGTGAGCTCCAGGGCCTCTACTGCCTTTGCCAGAGCTCTAGAAAGCCAAGCTGGAGGCTGCTGACCCCACTGAAAAAGTTGCTCTCTCATACAGGCATATCTCCCCCATAATGGTAGGGACAGCAAACCAGAGTCCCCAGTATCCTTCCTTCTAATGGCAGAAGGCACCTGGCCCGTGTCATTATCTGTAGGACAATGAATCACACTGAATAGCTGAGAAGATCCAAGCCAGCTCTGCTGAACACATCAGGCCAAAACATTCCATCACATACCAGATGTGAATTGATAGTTCAAACAAAGGAAAAGCTTGTTTCCAGTGGGGGAGGGAAGAATTCAGAAACATCAGAAGAAGGAACAATAACTGAGGGGGACAATCTCCTTGATCCACTGATCCTGCTAACTAAACCTTTACTGGGACATACCTGGAAAAACAAGCAACAGCTTTAATTATCAAAGGTTATTTACCTCTCTATTGATCCTTCTGGCAGGTGGGACAGAAGGAAGAGGTCAGAGTGGAACAGGATTTTGTAAATATAGGCAAGAAGATGGCACAATGCATTGGCTGCCTGCTCTCCTATGCCAGCTCTTCACCACGCTGGTCATGCAGCAGGATACTCTAATTGCCAAGCCCCCATTTCTCCATGTCATGAACAGCAAGAACCCCAGCTCCTCTGGAGACAGAGCAGCTCTTCCTGCCCCACAAAAGCCTATTCTTCTCGGTTTCCTAATGGGCCTTGTTCAGTTTCCAGTATGTATGTAGTCAGTAATAACCCCAGCTTATACAAGGTTGGATATCCTCACTCCAGACTCTGAAGTCAACTACACATACAGCTACATGGATGGTGATGGCATTAGAACTAAGTCCTCATCTATGCCACTTAATTATTTTTGCAAAGACGAGAGTTTCCATGTTATTTAAAACCAGCAACTCAACTGGGAAACACCGTGATTGAACACACTTGACTGAAAGAGCCAAACTGTCAGGTTTAGAGTCTATTTCACAACCGCGTGGTTGTGAATCTGGTCAAACTTACACCAGATCAGATTTATGATGACTACTAGACTGCAAGTGGCAACACATCCATGTTCCTAGATGCCAACTGGCTGAAAGATGCGGTATCTTGCATGTTGACTATCTAGACCACTTACACTTCAGTTTAGATATAGATTTTGGAGCTATGGTTACTGTGAGGCTGGAAAGGCACGACTTTGCAAGATGGTGGCCTCTTCTGGAATATTAGGTGTTTAATACGCAGTTCGCACATACATAAAAATTCAGTGGCTGTTTATAAAGCAGTATGGTCACTCTTTTTTCTTTAAAACCTTATTACAAAATAGAATGTGTAAGTCGGGAAAAATATGTTTGTATTTACTAGGAAAAGGAAAATAGGGAGGGGAGATGCAAACAACATTATTATATGTGATGAATCTCCTGTTTATTTTAGAGAGTCTGGAAATTGCCTTATTATTTTCAATTGAACCACATGTCTTTGTAAAAGATGTGTTCCACTCCAAACCATAAATATTCCAGGGACATTCTATTAGATGTGTTATGCAAGACGGGGAACTAGCTTATCCAAAAGCATTCACGGTGCCTACAGACTTGCACTTACTGTAAGCCTGTCCTCCATACTCCCTCTACAGCAAAGGAGATACTGCACTCACTACAGTTCTCTGTCCTCCCTCTGGAGATGCCTGGAAGATAAGCCTCTCACAAATGCTGCCTAAAATTACTGTCATGTGAGTATCCTCTTCTGTTCTCACACACTTTGAGTCTGTGAAAACAATAAAGCACTATTCTTTAATTTGACATGAGCACAACTCTTTTACAATTTTACATCTGAATCTGGTTAGACAGAGCCTGCACTGCCACCACCTCAACCTTCAGTATTTGTGGGTGTGCTGTAGAGGTATGAAGACAGCAGCAGTCCCCAAAGAAACGTGCATGGTTGCCAAATCCACATCAGCCTGTGAAAATGTTCAGGGTGAATACATCCTGATGAGGTGAGTTCACATACACACTGCAGTGAGTGGAAGGAACATACTGGAATATGTTTGACATTCTCTTTCTATTCCTAAATCATCATTTAGATCCCTGTCCGTCAACAGGGAGAGGGGAGACACTGCAAAGGAAAAGACCGCATGCAAAGATTCTCTTCTTATTATTCCAGATTTGCCCTTGCCTGGCATCATGTGTTTGTGAATTCTCCCTCCCCAAGCAACAGAGGCATCTTTTAGATCAGGGAGCCACTTTCCAGACTTCTTCCTTCCATAATTTAAACTGCCTTCTCAACAGCTTACCAAAAGTAGTTTTTCCATATATCAGTGCAGCTTCACAAGCCTTCTGACCTAGAAATAAGATTAACAAAGCATGGGTTAGGCCAGACAGCATTTGGGATTGGGAATCTCTGGTTTCACCTGAAGTGGCAAAGGCACAGATCATTGTAGCAGTATAAGTGGCTTCTATTTGCTTATTCTATTCCATCCACGTACTCAAATAAATGGGAGTTTCTCTGGTCTTATGCCCACGTGAAAGAGAAAAGATTTGGCTTTCTATTTGGATGTCATAATATTAATGGAGAACCTCTTTACTGGTTTATTACAATGTAATATTGCCGATTCCAAGCATTAAGAAAATAAGAAAAAGGCATAATGAATTACTCATCCCCACTCTACGACAAAAATCATGAGAGGAAAAAAAAAAGGGGCTTTGATTTCATTTGTTTACCAGTTTCTGAGCACTGCTGGTGCCACCAGCTTACTATTCCAAGCCCTTCTACCACAATGAGAGCTACTAACCATCTTAAGATTTACAGTTACATTTAAGTAAGTCACACAAATCTTGAAGCTGAATATTTAAGGAGAAAAAGTCTAGCAAAACATGCTAACAAGGAACCAACTAAGGGATTCAGGATAGAGCTTCCAGAGCCACCAATGAGCCACTGATATTGAACAGATTAAGAAGGGTCGCTAGGCTGTATGACCAGGAAAGTTGATACATTCACTAGACCAGATTAAAACTGCCTGACATAAACAAGTACGTCAATATACTACATGTCATATGTTAATCCAGACCAACTATACAGTGTTCCTGACAAAACCTGCTCTGGATGGCCCTGCCTGAGCAGGGGTTGGACCAGAAGACCCCCAGAGGTTCCTTTCAACTTCAGTCACCATTCTCTGAAAAACCAAAAGAACAAAAACCAAACAGTACAGACTTTTGGTTTGAGTCAGTTCTCTTGGTTCTGATTTCTTATGAAGTCAGGCAAAAAAAAAAAAAAAAAAAAAAAAAAAAAAACCACCCTATTGGCAAAAATTGCTGTGTAAAACTCATGAGATGTGGTAACTAAACATTATTATAAATTTATTTCATCCTGACACCAAAACCAGCTCTACAGCTGTTTTATGATAGTGTGAAGGTTAAACTGCTACAGAACAAGCACTCCTGCATGCGGCTACTATAAAAGTGTCACTGAATTATTTCTAATTTTAGTGCCCGTTGATCTAAAAATGCCTCCTGCTGCACTCCAGGAAGCAAGAAAAAAGATAAATCAAATAAAACTGGCAGTGGAGGAGCATGCATCTAACTCAAGAAGCTGAGCAGCTCTCTACAGAACTAGGACTGCAGGGAGACTCAGGAGGGGTTCAAGTCACTATAGCCCACAAAGGAGAAGTCTATGGTCAATTTAGCCATGTTGCGCCACTTCACAGCAAACTGTGGGAAATGTGTATTTCTAGGGTGGAATTAGTCTGTCTTCAGCCATCCACTTCAAGATGGTAAGATGCCTGAGAGTGCACACTTGTCTTCACTAACCATGAAGTTAGTACAGAAAACTAGGTACTTCATTTACACTTGGTCAGGAGAATCCTATTCAAGTGCCCAATAAAAGGTAAATCAGAAGGTCACTACCCCAACTTCAAATGCCATTACACCCCCACCCCGAGACCCAAATTCAACTCACACAGAAATGAGGGAAAAAACATGATCAAACAGTAGAAGTAACAAGCTTTCTGGACATGCCTATAGAAAACAGTGCTCTCAAAAGACCTTTACTTGCACCTTTACCAGTACTCTCAGATACCAGTAAAACTATTATCCGAGCACTAGGTCTAAGAACACCAAAAAGATTATATGAAACCATGTAAGCTAAGGGGAGATGTAAATAACCAGTCTGTCAGATAGACACAGAATAAATACCAGTTGGTGAAATAATCATCAGCACTCATCAGCTACCAGCATAAACTGCTGACAATCATGAAGTTTTACAACGAAAGTCATGCACATTCTGAAATTATGGGTTCTCATAAACTTTTGCCAAGGAAAGGAAGGGGAAAATCAGAAACAAACCGGCTAGCAAAAAATCATTTCTTCATAGTAATAAAGCAGAGACTTTGTCACCTCATTTATCTCACGGGGATGTCATTACTGCTGATATGGACAATTAACTATATTTGGAAAAAACATTTTTCAAAAATTATCTGCAATTCTCCATCATCAGTTCTGAGTAAAAAACACTAGTAAGGAGAAATGATTTCCTCATTGAGGTAAGCTGGTATAGTTATAGAGATGAATGACCATACACCAATTTTACACAGGCTGAAAGCACGGCCATTGATTCACAACTACAGGATAGGTTAATCTCCTCTTCCCCTCCAGTCACTAAAGTTTAATCAGATCAGGTCTACATGTTTCTTCTGCTGGCAGCGAATCACAGAAGCGTTAAGGTTGAAAAGACTCCTAAGATCATCCAGTCTAACCATCAACTCATGCCTGTGACTGCTCTAGACCATGTCACTCTATTGCTACATCTACCCTTTTCTTGAACACCTCCAGGGATGATGACTACACCACCTTCCTGGGCAGCCTGTACCTCACCACTCTTTCAGAGAATAAATGTTTCCTAACAACCAACCTCAACCTCCTCTGCTGCAACTTAAGGCCATTGCCTTTCATCCCGCTACTGTTACCTAGGAGTAGCCAACCCGCACCTCACCACAACCTCCTTTCAGGGAGCTATAGAGCATAGTAACATCTCCCCTTAGCCTCTTCTTCTCCAGACTAAACAGACTTCTTCCCTCAGCCCCTCCTCATAAGATTTGTATTCCAGACCCTTCACCCTCCTTTGTTACCTTCCTTTGGACATGCCTCAATATCTGGTTTCCCAGCACGGAAATTGTGCAAATGCCATTGCAAACACCATCCCAGAAGCTGAACGAGAACCTGAAAATGCTGAAGATTGGCACCTAGAATTTTTTCCTTTTTTGTTACTAGCTTTTCACAAAACGGCTCTTACGCTGTCACTGTTAAGTGCTTCTAAAGAAACACCTATTGATCAAGAACTTCAGCCTGATACCTAGGGTGCCCCAATTCCATTATTACTCAGCAGCACCAAAACCTGTATCACTCCTACACAGAGATGTGTTCTCCAGTAGATGACACAGAAAGAGCAAAGCTGAACACACCTTCCTCATTTCAAATGTGAATTTGATTTGAATGTATCTCTCACGAGGTGTTGCCACCGGGCTCTCTGACCAATCAGTAGCACATCCAACACACTCGCGTGTGTGTGCTGAAACTGGAAGGTGCTGCCAGAGCATGAAGCAGCCTACAGAAAAGGGTGGGGAGGGAGGAATGCACTGCTGCTTCCTGCTCTTGGGCACAGCACGCAGGAGACTGGCTCCTTTGACCAGGGGACCAAAAGGTTTAACTCACCCCTGCTTCCAGTCTGACCATAAAATACCTTTGCTACTCATTTTTAAAGGGAGCAGAAAAATTAAGTGTTATTATATGAAGGCCAAGATTCTAGTGATAAGAACCTTAAATGCTGTCTGCAGTGTTAGTAGTAAGAGCTAAAGACATGCTCTGCAACTGCGGGGCAACATTTGACTAAGTTTGGCAGAAGTCTCCTCCCTTCACACCCTCAGGCTTTTGCTTAGCTTAGACAATATCACAAGGAAAGGCTGTTTGCCCAGAGGTTTTCAGTGCATATTTGTTGGGGATTTTTGTTTGTTTGTTCATGGACATGGCTTACTGCCAGCTTATGAAAACTACAAGCTTTGTCATCAGGAGTTCAACCAGTCTGAGAGAGGAAAAACAACAGTTAGAAGTCAACCTTATTCTATACCTTTAAAACGTCACAGAAAAAAAAGCACACAAAGAGATGTTTCAGAAATGTTATGATGCTCTCTGGTTTTCAAAGAAGGGTTATAACAAAGCATCAGTTTCTATACAAGCATAATACAGCTTCATCATGACACAGACGAACCCAGTGAAGGAACACTCAGCTCTTTTCTCCACCTAAGCAGAACCTCCTCACCAAGTTTGTTCTTTCAGAGTTACTGAGGCCATTCTTGAATAATAAAAAAAAAGAAACATAGGTCTTAAACTTTTTAGGGGCACATTGAACGCAGAGGAAAAAAGCCACTACTTACATCATCTTGAACCACACTATAAAGAGCAATGACAATACCTTGGAAGCAGGAAACCCTTCCTTAAACAGTTCACATTGCCACTGAAATCAGCAATGAGTTTGGACAGAGCCAGATAGGAGGATCAGGCTTATCAGCTGGAGGTGGCACTGGGCAGAAAAGCACTGGGTCAAACCCCAGCTGATGTAAATGAGTGCAACTCTCCTCAAGTTAACAGAGTTGGGCCGATTCAAGCCAGCTGTGGATCAAACCCACAGCGTGTTTTGCAAGTCTATTTCCAACTCTTCAGGGCTCTGCTTTGCTGTGTTTAAACATTCACAACACCCACTGAATTTAATGAGAACTGTGTGTACAGAACACTAGTGTTATTTCTTTTTAAATATCTGGGAGGTGCTCGGAGACTGTGATAATGAGTGCCATATATTAGAACTGAGACAGAATGGTATTGAATCATCCGACCCTTAAGTGGGACAGGTCATTAATCTTTTCCTTGGGAGAACATTTCAATTTTTGCCTTGGCAAATGAGGAATCATCATTAATAGATGTGGGGGTTCTACCTTTGCCAAGTCCCAGACAAAAATATGTTTTTCCATTTGCCTTGGGCTTGTGTAAGCTTGCCTAAGGAGGCCAGCCTCACAGTTTGAGAAACACTGCTAGAAGCCACCATACACTCATTCCCAGCTAAATTAAACCCTATTACACTGTAATTAACCTTGCCTAACTTGTTCTGAGTTACAGCAGTAGGTTAAAAAAAAAAAAATCATGCCTTGCCTAAACTGTCCCTGAGAAGCACTTCTACGTACCAGGCTTGCCTACTACTCAAATATTTCAGCTTCTCCTGGAAGCTCCTCCTCTGAAGATCACAACTCGACTGCAGGCAACACCAGAACTCTTCTTGACTTCAGCGTGACCAGAATCATCTGCTATTATATTCCTGTGCCCCGATTTCATGCCAAACAATGTATTTTTGAAGAAAACAGAAGTGATGGCAAGACTATGTACATTTAAGGCTTAGGTACACTAAAGGCTTAAGACATACACACAGGCAGGCTCACTACATTTCTTAGGCTACATTTAAAGCAGTAAAATTCTACTTTATGAATTAGTCTGTTGACCATTTTATTTAGATGTACGGTTAAAAACAAAAAAAACCAAACATGTTTCTAGCTCTATTTGGCTCATGGAGCAAGCGTGAGAAGAATAAGAAAGTAGGAAAAACTTTTCAAAGTCATCCTTTTAAAAGGAAAACAAACTGTTTGTAAAACCATTGTTTCCAGATTCCTTTTTAAAAACTCAAAGTTCTTCAACTGTATTCTGAAAGACCCACTTTTATCGGAGGTCCATCAGGCTTGGTTAAGCCCACAGCTTTTGATCAGACCATCAAGGCAACAGTCTTAAAACTATAAACCCACTGAAGTCGTTCTGATGAAGGTTTGGATAATCCTTTAACTGCCTGCAGTAGAAACATACATGGGAAATACAGCACAAAGCACCACAGCTTCAGCTTTGCACTGCTCCTGATAAAAGGGTATTCACAAAAAGGAAAAAGAAACACTTGCATATAAGAAGTGCCATCGTTGATTACATATATCACCAGTGGAAAGGTGGTAAACCTCTGAAGTGCAGTGTTGATGGTCAAAGCCAATATGAGTTTTCCTTTAAGTCTGGATGTATGGGTAGAAAATAAAAAGAACAAATGGTTATACATTAAACATAGCATAACGCCTCCCACAGAGCCAGACTGATCCTACCTGCTCCTTTAAAGACATTACACCCTCAGTACAAGCAATACCTATTTTTTTTCCCTCTCAGTACCCCCACGGATACCACAGATACTATCCCTTTCTCCTCCTGTCCCCGTAGCCCCCCCTCCCCCGCCTCGGAGCCGGAGCCTCCCGCGGGGCTCAGCCCCATCCCCGCCGCCGGCCCGCGGCGCTGCAGCTCTCCGTCGGCCGCCCGATGCCCTGGCCTCGCTGGTCAAGTGGTCCTAAACATTTCACAATTATGATAGAGAACTGTTGAACTGTTAAGAACCACTGCACCAAGGAGGCTGAGGAGGCGCGGGGCGGGGGACGCGCTTCCCCCCTCGCTCCTAACAGCCGGCCTTGGCTCTTCCTCTCGCCGCGGCGGACCTGGGGACGAGACAAAACACACGGGGCAGTCGGGAGGGAGAGCACCCGGACCCCCCGCTCCTCGCACAGCGCTGCCACTTACTCCTGGCCAACGTCCCGCCGGCCTCGCGCTGGGGCTTGGAAGGAATAATAACAACAACAAAAGTTTTATAAAGAAAAAAAAAAAAAAAAAAAAGACGAAAAAAGCCATTCTTCTCAGCTCAGAGCCGCTCTCTCCGCCACCCGCCCCAGTGCCGGGCTCAGTGTGCGGGGCACGCTTTTATACCCGCGCGGGCACGAGCCGTCCCCTGCCGCGGCGGCCAGGAATGCAGCCCTCGCCCCTGCCGGGACCAGTTTTTCCAGGCTGCCTTCTCCCTGACGGGGTGGTTTTGTTTCGAGCCATCATCATCATCTGGGGCAGCCCGACGTCAGCAAGGAAGAAAGGACAAACCTGTTCGGCGTTTCCTCCCGCCCTCCTCCCTGTCACCGGGGGGAACCGCTCAACAGGTTTCGCCTGAGCTGGAGGTGGCGGCTGCGGGAGCGCGGAGCAGACTCCACCCAGCGCCCTCCTGACAGTGGCTGCCGCCTGCCCTCGGCGCCCTCCCGGCTTCCCCCCGCCTGGCTGCCAGCCTCACACAAATGGGATTTAAAAAAATAATAGTAATAAAGCCCTAAACCGGCCCGTCGTGTTCGCTGCGGGATTTTTGTTGTTGTTGAGGCACCGCTCGGCGCCTTCCTCCCAGCAAATATGGGGTGGGGTGGGGGGCTGCCCGCTTTTAGAAAGGCCCTGTGCCTCCCCATATCGGCTGGTGGCATTGCTGTGTGCTGCCCTGCCCTCCCGTACGAAAATCCCCAGGCTTGGTGTGATCCCCATGTTGCTGAGTGTGTTTTTTTTTCCTCAGAAATGCCATGAAGTGCTGTGTGCTGTGGGAGCAGGGCTGGCTGTGCCCAGTCTTCCCCACTGCCCCGTTGCTGGGGCTTTTTGGATCCGAGGGAAAAGCTTCTTTCAATAAGGGTGGTGAGGCACTGGCACAGGTTGCCCAGAGAGGTGGTGGATGCCCCGTCCTTAGAGACAGCCAAGGTCAGGGTGGACGGGGCTCTGAGCACCTGATGGAGCTGTGGGTGTCCGTGTTCATTGCAGGGAGGTTGGACTGGATGGCCTTTAGGGGTCCCTTCCAACTCAAACAATTCTATGGTTCTATGAACTTCCAGACATCAGGCCGCTTGCCACAGCACCAGGAGTCGCTTTCTCTGAATTTGAGTTTCTTCCATTAATTCCTCACAATTTCACTCTCTTTGTCTATAGAAGAATGAAATTCAACCCACCGGGCTTTCGGAGCCCTGCTGCTGGGGTGGGCGTGAAGGCCTCCACACTTTGCCATGCTAGGACAGGACAGCCTGTGTGATGTAGGAAAGTTGTGGATGGTTGGCCCTGCTCTGCCAGCGACTCAGCCTCAGGCCTTCACCAAGTCACTTTGCCACACCTTGAGGAGAGATAATGCGTACCTGCCTCATCTTATGAGGCTTCACTAATGTTAATAGAGTGTTTTGCATGTTTAAAGAGCTGTATATGTGCTGTGTATGAATTTTGGCACTCCAGATCCTATGATCTTTGGCTCTTTATAAATATATAGGCAACTCAAGCCAGTCCTGGAGGAAATGCCCATAAGAATAGGCATTGCAGAGCAGCGAGGGACTCCAGTGCATGTGATTGAGGCACTCCCACCGGAGCAGGAGCAGACAGGTTGCTCCAGGAGCCTATGCAAACTCCCCAGATCTAGGCTGGAGGCGTTTCAGTTCACTTTGGTAAAACCAGCTCCTGCTCTTCTCTGCTCTCTCAGACTCAAACCCAGAAATTGATTTTGTGCCTTTTTTTTCCTAGAGAGTACAATCTTTACAGCTTTTCTGAACCTTTCTGTTCTCACAAAATTATTTTTGCCTGCCTAATAGAGAGGAATATGCAGCGTTTCTGTGTTAATTCTAAGGAAACATATGTTGCTGACAGCAGTAGAAGGCTGCTCCTCTGTGAGAAGAGTCCCTTGTTTTACGACAGTGTCCGAGGTCTTCTCTTACCCGTGATGAACACACCATGCACGCCATGATCACACTAGCTGTTTTCTATATATAATTCCTTGCTAACTACTGCCAACTCTCATCCACCCCTAACAAACACAAACACACACCCACACCCATGACTCTACAATACCACTCAGCTAAATAATAACCCTACTGCCCATAGTGTAAAAGCCCTTTCCAGACAAATCAGTCAGAACCCACTGCTGTGATGGTGAGATGTAACACCACCCGCTGACCCCACTGCAGGTCTGATCCAGGTTCAGACACGTATGACTGATGGCCCTGAAGAAGGGCTCTGAGTTCTAAGAGGGGAATTGCCTGGGGCAGCCAGTGGGTACTGAGGTACAAGAACTCATACTGGGTTTAGGCAGGATGAGTCACCTTTTGCTTTGTGTTTTTTAGTATGTATTGGTGGTTTTACTGATTGAATGTTTAAGGTTGTTGTTTGTGTTTTTATTTTCAGGGAAGAATATAGTAAGATGGCACAGGTCTCGTACTTGGTAGATGTGTAAGGGGTGACTAGGATGAATTTTACTGGCTAACATCCCGTTACCTCTCTTAGATGGTCTCACAGAACAGAACGAAGGTTTTAAAAGGTAGAAGAGATACCTAACAGTAGAAATGGACTGACAGCACTATACAAAGGATAATCCATGTATTAATTGTTATTCCTCTATGAAGGTATGAAAGGTGATTGAGGCATTAAAATAGTAGGATTGGTTCTGAAACTGGATAGAGGGGAAATTTAGTTGTATTAAAAGGAACAGTAATTAGCTTGTATTTCTACTGGTGGTTAAACTAGATATAATTTATATCCTACTCTTTTCAGCTGCATATATATGACCACAGTAGTTATGTGCTTGGTTTGTAATGGACCATGGTGCAACAAATGGCCTTGTTAAACAAGCAGCATGTATGTCACCCACTGAGTTTGCCACTCAGGGGCACAAACCCAATAAATAGTGCTATGCTATTTGCTAGTGGGGACTCATCCTGCTAGACACTGAGACCTGTCTGATTGCACTGGAGAAACAACACACTGTAGCATGGAACACGATGGTCTGATATAGCAGGTGGAGTTTGCTTTTGTGGGGAAGCAAATACTAATCAGCTGATAGTGTCAAACAAAGGAGCAGCACAAATGAAGACTTAATGCTGGGGATAACTGTAAGAAACAAACAGCTGGCCTAGGAGAAAGCAAAGATGTAGGGTAAGCTTATGGAAGACATAAAAGGATGTGCTGATTGCATGGTAAATATAGAAGGCATAAGATCTTGCATATTCTGATAGTGAAAGATTATGTGACATTATGACAGATGATTGGAAGATGTTATCATTATTTTCCATCAGTATCCTCATGCTCCTTGGCATAAGGTCTCAACACTTTCCTGCCAATATTGTATTTTGGCAGGTAATATCATGGAAGGGTGTGGAACAACATACAGTACTATTCCTTGTACTACAATGTGTTTTAGCTGACAATTCTAAACTCAGAATGAATCCAGCATGCAAACTAGCTTGGATTCAGATCTTACTATTGTTTTCCCCCGTCCTCAACAGTTCCCCACTATTCTTGCTCATTATTGCTTGCCTAAAATTAGGTTGGAAGTTTCTTAAGCAAAGACTTGGAGTCTGACATGTGCTGTAAAATACCTGTCATATTCTTGGGAAACGGACCAAAAACCATGCAAGTAGATTTTCTTCCACCCTGGGAAATCACCGTTCCGTATGTTCATAGCCAGCACTGATGGGGCAACTTCTTGTTTACTTGAGTTGACTCAAACTCATTTGCCAATATAGCAGCCCACTATGTGTCACATGTAAGCATAATAACAGCTTAATAGTAACCTGCTTTGCGATAATAAGCACCCTGAGAGAGAGCCTAATGCTTCCTCATGAATGGGAAGTATTTTCATATTATTGCCTAAATAACAATAAGTAATTTAAAGAGAAAGAAGATGGGTTGGGATGTTTTTTTCAACCAAGAACTTTTAGAAAGATTGTTGGGGGTTGCCATTCAGTACTTAAATTGATAAAGACATGCCAGAAATTAAAATATGGATAACAGTGAAGAGTTCACCATTTTATGCACAAAATTTTCATTAATCTCAATATTACCAGGTTAGTGGGAGAGGGGTTTGTAGATCACATGCTCTGTCTAAACAGTTCATCCTCCCTGGGCACTACAGAGGCCATGTATCAATTTGGTGCGTAATACTGCACGTCACCATTTTCCTTGCTCTGATTTAATGTATTGTTCATTCCATTCCAGCAGCTAAATCTGTAAATTATGGAGTACAAATTAACGTACTCTTTCCTTCTTAGGGAGAATTTTTCAAGTCATGCTTTGTCTGTATGCAATAGCACAACAGTTAGCAGTAATAGTAGACATTTTCCATTTCCTATTTCAAATTTTTTATTGTATTGTTAAACATGTCAGTTCTTTTAATTACCAGTCCAGAGTAAGGCAACACCAGAACTTTGTGCACTCCCAGGCTTTATCAGGGGTACAATTACCTGTACATCAGCAATTTTAAAACAAACAAAATTAAACCAACAAAAAAAGGGTGAACGACAGTCCTTGTGCTGCAGAGATGGTTTGTGAGCTGTCCAGTGGATGTGCCCCAAGGGATGAGTCAGATTCTTCATCAAGAGATTAATACTGGGGAGAACTTCCAACTTTATCATAGAAGCTCTAAAAAACATCAGGAAGAGCATGTTGCAAACGATGAGGGAGTACTTCTGTAGTCATACTGTGCTGTGACTTTCCACTGGAAGCTTTGGATCCACAGCAGTACTTCCACCACGTACCCAAGCTATTAAGATGACAGTTAAAAATGAGTGTATAAGAAATGGAATCCACTGGGTCCTGTTTTGAAATCAACTCTGGATACATAATCTCTATAGCATTTTTACCAAACTTCAGAAAGTTTGGATCTGGCTTTCAAAAAATGCCAACCAGCATTCACAGAATGGCAGCACGAGCTTCTGGTGCATTGGCCACTCTTCTCCACATTGTGTGATCTGCAGATAGTTTTTCAGAGTTAGTAGAATGATATGATCTGCTCCATAAAGCCATGAGATAGGAAATCATTACTCATGATTTGACCGTTGCGATTTCTTAATGTGTTTGCTGGTTCAGACCATTGAAGATGGAGAGTCAGAGTGGTATAAAATAGTATGGTAATTTTTAGCAACTTATCATACTTCTGGTTGTATGTCCTTGAATGCAGAACTTTCCAAACAACAGTGGTAAATGGTGACATAGCTGTGGGCAAAGAGCTCAGTCAAAGTGGCCAAGTAAATAATGTGCCTTATTTGACATCCCATTCTGTCAGTCAGCAAAGATAACAGGCAGTCATCTTGGCCTTCGAGCCCTGGATCTCTGGTGGATTCAGCAGGAAGGTGCTGAGGATATCGTTATCACCCAAACTGACCCTTCAGCAGGAATCAGATGTTCCACAGAAAGAATTTACTGCACCCAAACCCCCACTTTTACTGAGCTCTGGTCACAAAGATCCGCAGCAGTACATATCTAGGAAGGAAGTTGAACACCCTAAAAGACACAAGTATAATTTTTCATGCGCCATTAGAGAATCTCCCCAACACAGCAGCTTCTAATGTATGATGGGATTAATTTCTGTCTCTCTGTTCTAATTGTCCTTATCTCTCGGTAAAAGATTGCCATTATGATTCCTTTCTCTCTGTCCTGACATTCTTCTCTTTGCTATGCATGACCATTGCTTCTGAATTGCCAGGACTGACATTCCTCTTATGTGCTAATAATTAGTTAAAGAATTTGAAATCAGGATGTAGAAATAACCACCCTACAAAAACAAACATTATTGCAATTCCTTTTATTCCCTTTCTTATCTCTCTTTACTGCATGGAGTCTCAATTAATCTCACTTGCAAAGTCTTAAAAGCAAGATGTGTGGCAGCTGAACACCACATACTGGAACCTAACAGGATCTGGGACAGTGGCACATGCATTGTACACATACACATGTAATTAGTGGGACTAATTTGCACTCAGAAATGCTGCATACACAACTTAGTAGGCAGCTCTGGCATTCTTCTGGGCAAGAAAGTTATACAGGGCTCCTGTTTTGACACCTAGAAGGCACGAGGGCCTGCGGAATACGGTGTCTTGAGAGAGAACAGTTATTTATTGTGGTGGTATTGATTCAGAGACTAATCTCTTGGCTTCTTCCCATCTTGTTGTGTCAGGTGCCACGCATCAGCTTGCTGCTGGAACTGGGCTGAGCTGCAGGACGCTGTGGGCTGGCACCTGCCCAGGGCTTGGCTGCCACCTCCCTCAGAGCACAGCATCCCAGCTGTGAGGGAGGTGCTGCTGCTGAAGACACCAGTGGGAGAGCACAAGATCTGCACCAACTGAGCAAGTCTCAACCAGCCGGTGTTGGCAGGGTTGGGTGAGGGGAAAGGGACACTGCCTCTTCCTCACCAGCTGGGCCAGTAACGAGTCATGCTCCCCATTCATTTTATTTGCTTCTCTTACATCTGCAGCAGTTTGGTCAGATGTCAATGTAGATTTAGACATCAAGTACCAAAGTCTTTGACCATGGGATTTATATCAACTCTCCCAAATCAAGACGAATGAAGGAGAGCTATTTTGTGCAGTTTTACACAATTCATTCCATTTTGTTGCTATGAATCAGGGTACTTTTCTCAGCTGCACTTTTTGAGATGCACGCTTCTACCTCTTCCCATTCAGCTGATCACAGGTAAACAAATGTATGTATAATTAAGTTTCTGAAGTAATTTTCAAGTAGACGCTTTGCACAAATAATAAATCTAGTAGTAGCAAGTTTTATTCTGACTCATGGACTATCTAAGATGGCAACATCTGAGTCCCACAGATTCATTTGTATGGTTCAGTAGGATATTTTAAATATCTTCCAAGCTTTCTACATTAGTAGCTGTTCCAAAAGAGTCACTAAAATTAAAGTGTCATTAAAGCTGCAGAAGAACCATGGAAAGTCTAGTCTTAATGATTTTACTGCTAATACAACCCGCTTGGAAGAGACATAAACGTATCAGCAGTGCCTGTGATGACATGCACCCCACACATTTGATCAGTTCTTCATAATTTGTTTTCACTTATCATAAAATTATTTCAGGTTTATAATGATCTAACAATTACAATGATGGAAACTAAAAGTGTTTCATTTCATACACTGCTGTGTAGGTCCTATGCAGGGATCAGCATAAGTGCCTGGAGAAGGGGATTACACCTATAGCTGAATATGATTGTGCCATAGGACCATTAATGCTTAGTTTAAGTGGAACCAAGCAAAATTTGGCTTCTATGCGCAGGGGATACATTTCTCTCATTTGTCATTTCACTACTTGAACCCATCTCAAAAATGGATAAATCTGCTGATATCACAATCTTTTTTGGAGAATCCCCATAGATCATACTGTTCAGATGACTGCAAATAATGTCTGCGTTAGGGCAGTTAAAGGCTTTAGTTTCAGATAAGGGATTTCATTGTCACTCACTGCTGAACACCAAAATCATTGTACGAGACATCTGAGATGTGCTGTTGCACAGTAATTCTAAGTAAAGATGTGCACAAGTGGCATTTTTTAGGAACTGAAGAAGAATGAGCAGATACTGAAGCCTTATGAACAGCTGATGTCCTTCAGCAAGTACTGATCAGACACAGCTAGTCAATCTGTCAGTGGGTCAGCCAAGACAACATGCAATGAGAGCAAGCATACGCTGATTTTGCAAATAATTAAGAATACCCTTCCACTGCTGAAGTTTTATAAGAGAATCTCCAAACAGAAGCTTAATGTTTTCAGACGTTGTTAAAAAAGAAAGTGGTGGCATTCAGGAAAGGAAAGCTGTAACTCAAATCAGGAACTCAGACGTATTAATTGTGCAAATCCCTGCTTTTTACAGCGTTAGAGAAGTGCTGACATAGCCCGAGCAGTCACTATCCCTTGGCAGTATTTGCTGGATCATTAGGAAAAAGAAACAAAGTGGAAGCTGGGTGTTGTCTGTCAAGTGAAGAAAGCTTTAAAATTGATGCAATGTTTGACTTTTACATGAGGCATTCACAGCGTCTCCTCCATGGAAGAGGAGGAAGAGAGGCAGCAGAGGTCCACCACCAGCATTCATTTCAAGAGCATCACTTCAAAGCCCCAGCACCAGAAACAAATCTAACATTTGAGCAGCAGATTACTGCTATCATTTTCTCACAGAAACAGATCCATCATTTTTATGTTCTGTTAAGCATTAAAAACTGATGCTGAAAAACATCATGAGCTCTTCTGTGCCAAAAGACTGCAAAATGATCCAGCTTCTGCCATGCTGTTCCAGCGTGTACCGTGTGCAAAGTATCAAGCTGGGATCTACAAATGATCCTTGAATAATGTGTTTGATCTAGCATATGGATGTAGACATGAAGGGTATAAGGGCATCATGGCTGACTGGAGGTGAATTTGTTAGAGAAGTTAGGAAATGGACCGGCAGTTAGTCCTGGGCAATAGAATGGGCATGTTAGTGTTAGTATGGCACTGCACAGCTGCTTAACCCACAGAGCTTTACCAAGCAGAAAACTGCTGGATAAAAAAAAGAAGAGTGCATTTGATCTTTCTGTGATGATCTGAAGGGGAAAAATTAGGATGTTTGAAAAGCTAAAGCTGCCCCAAGAATAGTTAGCATATTTTAACTCATGAAAGACGCCTGGCTGCTTACAGTAACTGGAACAAATAGGTAGGAACAAATTGGTACAATTTTCATTCCTTACTAATATTAAGATTTTGCTTTTAACCACTAACTATGTAAAGCTGAAGTGTTACTATACACAAATAGATTCATCACAAGACTCGGAGTTATCACAGAGACTACAATTACAATTATTAAACCTAGTACACAAAGCAAAGGGTGTAATAGACAAACCAGACAAATACAGCATCTTGAAATCGTTACTGAAGTCTGCCCCCAGCAGAATCAAGAGCTGAAGTTTCTGAGACTGGGTGATCATTGCCACTTCTGTGATCACAGCACCCTATACAAAGTTTCTTAAAATCTGATGACTGCTACAGTTCTCGAGTGAAATTCTGACTTAGATTTAAAAGATTCAGTTCTTTCTCGAATGTTAAATGTACATTCATGCCATTAGCACTTTTTTAGATATCAGTCTATTTATAGGGCAAATCGTATCTAAAAAGTTACAGGAATACTGTCTTATGCAAGGTAATGCATTACTGGTACATATACTTTTGTAAAGGTTTGTCAGAAATAACCTAATACCTCCTTATTCTCACTGTAAACATGACCCAGCATACTTCATTTTAGCTTTACAAGCTTCTAACAGTCTTATTGGATCACATTTCTAAATGTTACCCTTAGCGTCTTTACTGCTGGGCTAGCATACACAAACAAAATGGTTGTTTCCTTCCCTCTATTTCAGTTTTACTGTTGAGACTCACCTACTGATTCAGTAATTTAGACCAGAATACCATCCTTTGTTAAAATAAAAAAACCACAAAGTTTTCTACTTTAGGCAGATGTTAGAAATATAAGAACATGATTGTTTAGAATGCTTTCTGTAATCAAATCAATTCTTATTGAAAGGCATAAGGGTGCTTCTGTATATATTGCAGTCAGCCATCCTGGGACACAGAGCGAGTGCTGCTATAGATATGTCATTGCATCTTCGAATCTGTTTTTTTATTACTAATTCTAATCCCAAGGAAGTAACTTACAGAGAAGTTTATCAAGGGATTTCCTAGTTCAGTGGACCTCCTTTTAGACAAGAGTTCAGACACTAGGTCTATATACTATAGGAAGAGGAGTCTGCACACTTTTTCTCCTAATTGCAGAAATCTGCACAAACATGGCTTTGTTACAGGCATTCCATTTGTGTATTTACAGATAAGACGTCCAACTTGAGGTCTGATTTTTGAAGCTTATCTTAGATCTCATTTACTTAATTCAATACTAGTTTTATTGAATCTGAAGCATATTTATTGCTATATAGCATCAATTGTTTAATAACAAGGCAGCACAGCTGTAGCATTTGTGACCATATTAAAGAGGTGCACTGCTTTTCACATTAAAATACTGTGCTTTTTTGTTTTCTCAGAGTATACTCACGGTTGCCCTGTTTTAGGGGGATCTGATATGCAGCACACCTTGAGAACCTTTTAATGCCAGCCAGCTCAGCAAGTCATCCATGCAGCTCTCCTCCATGATAAGAATAGCTGTGGGAAGGTTGAACAGCATAAAGAGGAAAAAGAAACAACTATCTGCACTTCAAAGATTCCCTTCAGATGAAATAGATATAAAATCCACATAGATTACTGCAGCAGCTGTAAAGTGAAATTAAAAGTTGCCATTGCCAATATATGCATTTGCCTGGAGTACTCTCTGTGTTTACATATTCTGGGATGGACATAGCTGGAAAGGTATGTGTCAGTTTTTTTTCCCCTTAGACTGAAGGTGTTGTGACTTTAAACTTAGGGTTTGTTAACACCAAGATCGCATTTCCAGTCCAAAGAATTCAGTGTCCAGCATGTAGCAATCTTGATTATATTCCGGTCAGGATGTGGTAGAGATGCTATTAGAAACAAAACAATCAGTTCACTCAGACAGTCCCACAAACATGCTTTATGGCATCTGCATCCTACTCATTTCAAGTGAGGTTTTACAGTGACACACTGGTGAAGATTAGTACACAACTGCAGGCAGATGCCCACGGCTGATTCAATTGTTTGCACTGACACTCACAATTGCTGTAATTGCAGCTGAAGTGATACAAACCATTACAAAAATCAGACAAAGTGAAAACAACATTGTTCCGCAGAGATTTTATTAGTTGAAACACAGAAATGTACAATCCACTGTTTTCTCTTGGAACGAGTTCACCACGGCATTTCCTTTTGCCATGCCTGCAATACTGTCTTCGGTGATTTAATAAAAGAAGATTCAAAACGTCTCCTTAAAAACAGAGCTTGTGCAGTAAGGACAAGACATTCCATCCTCATTTGTTCACGAAACTTTCTTTTAAAAAAAAGTAATTAAAACATAAAGCAGCATATTATTTTTAGAAAATCAACGAGAGCTGAGTGTGTTCATAAGTAAAGAATATTTCTAAGTCAGTTTTAGTTTTCCTGCATGCTCCGTGTGCAGCTTCTGTTGTTTCTTTCCTTTTTTCCCCCCATAGTCACTGAACACCACTAATGCTTCAGAGCTGATATTTCTAAGAGGAGTGACCATCTTCTACAGCCTATGGATGAAGAGAAAAATGGATGTTTAACAGTTGGCAGTATCCAAAACCTTCTTGGGAATAGATTACCATGCAGCCTGTCAAGCAAGTTCTCATGCAGCACTGATGACTTCCTTGAGATTGCCTGCACTGCTGGTGGCTCAGACCAAAGGAGCTGAGATGATCCAACCGGGAGCTGACGATTTAACACATTAATTCCCCATTTGCAAACTAAAAGTGACCTTTGCAGACAAATTTCACTGCAAATGGAAATAATTTTGCAACACCACCCAGATTGTGAAGGTATTTTTGACATTTTCATCCTGGACACTGGAAAGCTTCCATTTAAAAGCTTGAGACTGTGACTGCATCTAAGCCTACTCTAACAGCTTAAATGAAATAAAACCTCAAAACTTTACAGGAAAGGAAAAAAAAAATCCCTGATTCTGTCTCGTTCTCATTTAGACTACAACTATTTTTTAAATGCAATTACCCACCTATATACATGAATTCACTCACATTGATCAAATGGGACACGGAAGAAGCAAGGTAGCCATGACTGCAACCAAACCTTTAACTAAATTTCATGTTCATTTGATTAAATAAAGGACATCATCTCCTCCCAGTAATTAAATTGGTATTAGACTTGCCAATATATTGGAGAAGAGATATCTAAATCCACAATGCATTGCATCAGAAAGCAGTTCAGAGAAATGAAAGGCAAGTTTTAAATGTCTCCAGTTACAGCACAGCACTGGGGATGGTCAAACGCCCAGACAAGTTCACTACAGAGAGACTTGTCAGATCTGATGCTTTGAACATGGGATTCACACCCTTCTCACAAGCATTCAGCCAGGAGAACACACCTCGTGCATTAGCAGCACAAAAGAGATTCATGCCAGGAGTCAGAGACAGCCATGAAGCTATATATATAAATCAGAGAGGCCACGGCACTGCCCAGTCCTGTGCTCTGGGTGGGAGAGCTGTGTGCAGAAAGGGAGCCTTCCACACCCTGCTGTATAGCTACCTTGTGCCTACTGAGAACCTGCCTATTTTTCTGCAGTGCTCGACTTCGTTACCCAAAACCTTCCAGGGTTCAGGGAGCATTTTGACAACACTCTCAGACACAGGTTTGGTTTTTCATGCTCCTGTGTGGAGCCAGGAGTTGCACTTGATGAACTTTGTGTGCCCCTTCCAACTCGGGATATTCTGTAATGCTAAGATGGGCTAGTGTAAGGCGCTCTGTGAAGAAGCCAGACGGAGAGCACATCTGCAAATGCTGTAGGTACCAAGCAGTGTCTCCTGAGTGGGAGGCTGTGATCATACCGTGGCTGTGCTGGAGAAGGGCATGCTCCCACGCTGTGGGTGCAGCACCCTGGAAAAACAGGCCTGGCAGGGTGACCAAGGCAAGGAACTTCCTCTCTAAAGCAGACAAGACAGAGGAACAGTTTACTGCAGAAGGCCAGGAGAATGAGATACTGCTGCCCTCAACAGATTTATTGTAATAGCATTTAGGTACCCAACCAAATTGTGAGCCTCACTGTAGAACACACTGTAAAAAATCACTTATTGTTTCAGGCCAAAAGAGGAATAAGCATTAGTTCCATTCTGTAGACCAAGGCAGGGATAGCAGCTGAGCCCAGTGCTCAAATGTGAGATAAGGCTTAAATACAAAGTCCTCCTTCATATAAGCATATACTGACCCATACATTTCAGAAACCAGGCCCCTGAAATCTGAGTCTTACCTTCTTTTGTTGCTTCTGTCTGAGGAAGTCAAGAACCTCCTTATGCCCTGTAGCCTTTGCCTGTGAGTAGAAACATGAATAAATCCTGCCATCCTGTGCACCAGGACATGCAAATACTTTCTTGTGGGAAGTAAGAATATGTTACCACAATATAATTAAAATCCAATTTAAATTTTAATTCCTCTGAGATAGATGAGAAAGCTCTGGCTCCAACAATTTATTACTTTAGGACAGCACCAGACTTGAGTTCACAACATATAGCAATCCAGTCTGTAGCTCCAGAGCAGCACTTACTTTTCCCAAATTACCTGACAGCACTCACAGAGTTAGAGCACTGCGCGCAGTATGGCCATATGCACACTTACTACTTGTAGGGCGTTCTTGCCATCATAACCAGTTTGCTCCAGGTCTGCACCAGCCAGGTACCAGGCGTACAGCCCATCCACATCACCTTTAGCTGCAAGGCTGGAAAAAACAAATATGTTGGTTCTAAGCCTTTCAGTCTATTTCACTGCACTCCTGTGTGCTGTCCATAAGCTCCACAAGCAAATGCTGAACCAGAACAGGTTCAATATGGCTGCAGGATAGAGAGGTAAGGAAAGGAACACTATTACAACAGCTTTGGATAGCTGAGCAAGCAACACAGCTTGATGAATCAGTTCCTTAAATTAATAAGGCTGTGCTATAAGTACTTACAACAGGCTAGTTTCACACAGTGGGTGTGACTATGACCAAGGGGGAAAAAAAAGTCATTCAGTTTCATATTTCACAACACAGTATTTATCTCATGAAATGAGTTGGGGGGGAGGGCAGTGGCTGCATCAAGGTGCAGCTGAATAAGTGAGGGAACAAGCAGATGTGTTCGCAATCAGTCTGTCCCATTTGAAGCCACTGAGAATACCCCTCCATAAGTTTGCACAGCTGTGCTCACTACCAGAAGTTATAACAGCAAATTTATGTGTTATCCTTTGGACAGCCAGCTATGTTTTTTGAGTTAAGGTAATTTGTAATATTTAAATGGTCAGCATGCAAAAAAAAAAGAAAGAAAGAAAGAAAAAAGGCTGTTGGAAGAGGACTTCTTTCTGCCATGCATAACAAGCGATAGCAAAGGTCAACATTAATCTCATAGAAATTAGTGAAAAATAAGTGAATTAACGTTTTCTGAGCAATGTACACCAGAATGTTTCTTTGCACATCTGCTGGGGGTCTCATCTGTAGTTCTTAAGGTTCCTTTTTAACTTGTTTTTTGTAAAGAAGGGCTCACAGCCTGCACGTGCACAAAGCACGCCTGTCCCTACCAACCCTGCAGGCTGAGCTGGGAGCACAGCTGAGAGGGCTGCCTCTGCATTTCTCAGGATAAGAACACACCAGGCCACAGAACAGAGAGGAGCTCCTTGCTGCATGCTGAGACTGTCTGAGCACAGCTCCCCGATAACCATCAGATGAGGCTGTAGCTCATTATGAGAGGGAAACCCCCAATCCTATTAAGTTCAACAATCGCTGCCTGAAATGCTGCTTGCTGTGGAGGAATGGCAGAGATGGGCTCTGGAATGATGAACGCCTGGGCAGACCAATGGAGAACAGGGTGTGCAGGAAGATGCAAGGGGCAGTTGGTCAGGTAAGCTTATGGAAGAAAGCCTGAAAGCAAGTCTGAAACTTCCAGTTCTCTGCTAGACTGAAATCACCTCTGATGTTGATTAAATCTCTTAAGTAGCTGAAAAAATGCTTTCAGGGGAGTGGAAGCCTCTAATTGCAGCAGCCTGAGGAGAAAGGCAGAGAGAGGCTTTTGCTCACAGCAGTCCCAGAAGCTGTGCAGGAAAAGAGAGTGCAGAGGATCTCCATATTCCTCCTGCAGCCCTGCCAGCCCCAGGGCAGGGCTGAGGCCCACAGCTGGGGCTCAGGGAGACAGGGATGTGCCAGTGGGGTCTGACATCATGAAGAAAAGATCAGTAAGCCATTAATTACAATTGCTGTTACAAAAAAGGCCTCTCAGAAAACAGAATGAAATAGAGGAAGCAGAGGCGGTCTAACAGGAAACTCAGTGGGAAGCCCTCAAGGAAACTGTAGGAAAAAGTAAGCTTTAGTAAAGAAGTGTTAGCAAATCAGAGAAGAAGTTGCTTAGCAGCTGCTTCAGAAACACAATAATTACTGTTTATAAAGACTTGCTGTTGACACTGAGATGTCCCAGAATGAAGGAACAAACAAACGAAAAGCGAGCAAGTGAGCTACACTCAAACACTTGGCCTCAGAATGTCACTGCAAAGTGGAAACCACTCTGGACAAAGTCAAGAACATTCAGAATTATTACTAACACAGGGCAACTCAGCTAGCATCACTGTAAGCAGCAAACTGCACTTAGAAACTAAATGCCTAATTAGCACCTTTTCAGAAAGAGCAGTTCAACTCACAGTACCAGAGTTCAACAGCATGAAGTGGTCTCCTTCTGTGATATTAGAGCAATCCAAACACACAGAAGTATCTTCAATTTTGCAGCAGCCATTTACTGATCAAGTTAAAAATGTATTCTCTGAGGACTGTGACCAGAGAACAAAATACGATGGAGCTTACTAGAAAATTCAGGTACAGCTCTGAACAGAAGATACCGGCCGTTCATTAAGTTGATTATAATCAAGAACACCACAAAACATTTTCTCCAACTCCAGATCTCCATAGCCAAGCCAAATGCATCTGCATTTCCTTCACACTGTAAGTGTACTTCATAGAGTCAAACATATATATATATATATATATACACATATATATATATATGACTTCATAGTATACACACATCTAGGGAACTTTATTTTGTATTTTTCTCAGAGATACTTAGAATTATAGAATCATTAAGGTTGGAAAAGACCACGAAGAACATCTAGTCCAACCGTCAACCCATCACCACCATGCCCACTGACCGTGTCCCTCAGTGCCACATCTTACGTCAGCAATTCCAACTACAAGTGCAGCCTCTACATGGCAAGTCCATCATTTTCATATCATGAAATGGAATAAAAACAACTTCAGTGTACAGTCATCAGGATTTTTTAGACTTGTTTCTTGGCAAGTAAGTACTTAACACATTTTGCCAAACTCAAATACCGTATGGAGCAGAAAATCACAGGGATGCTGCGTATCAATGACATATCATTTTTGGAAGAAATTATTATGCACTATTTTGCAGTTTCAACGTGGCCAATGTAGTTATGATGATGACAGGAGAGCTAAGATACCAGGAACAGTGATAAAGCAATTATCCTGCCTCATTTTGTGCCTCCCTGTCACAGCAGTATCAAGCAAAATGAGTTACAGGAGCTGTTGGGCAAAGGGTGCTGTTATGGTCAAATTACATCAAAAACGGAGTGACGCTGCTCGGGTTTCAGAGGGCTGAGAAGGACAAGAGCCAGTGCAGTTCTAGATCTGGGAAGGAATGTGAGCAGCTAAATGCCACTTCGGGTTCCTTCCTGCCACCTACAGTAACAGGATTTCATCTTTCCAAGGAACACAAAGCTCTGCTCTTCCCGTGATTCTCCTATTTCAGTGCTTATACAAAGCAGCCAGGAAACCTTCTGTTTTTGGGTGCATCATCAACATTTTTAAAAATATGTATATTTTAAAGAAAATCTGTAAAAAACTAAAGTACAAAGCATGGGTTGTTCCATCCTGAGCACATCTGGGAGTGCTGTTCTTATCCAATATTTCCACATCTCTCATAGCTGCAGCAGATTGTTTGTAAGACAGGAGGCATTATAAGCTTGGTCCCAGTTTGTACACAAACACATTTATTTCTCCTCTCTCAGAACTAGCCCTCAAAATTTATGTTAAGTTAGGAGCATCTTCTTTTGAATGTCGCTGATTTTCTGCACTTTTGTTGTATATAATTTTAGGCGATCTGAAAAAAAAATGAAATAGAAAACTGGTTTGGTTTTATTGCTTCTACTTAATTTTGTGAAGTACAGACTTGAAGAGTGTCTCATTTCTATACAGACTTCTTCCTATCTAAAACAAAACCAAAAAGCAACTGTTTATCAACTGCAGAGCATGACAAGCCTTCAGAGTATGGCTGCATGCCCCGATATGTCTGATCATGGCCTGTTTCTGCAGAGATGCCAATGCTACTGCAGTATGAGAAGAGATTGTGCCATTTTTAATAGGATGCTACCATTGAGATCTGTTTTGCATTTCAAAACAAAGCTATGGACCAGATTCCCAGCATCAAAAAAGTGATTCTAAAGAGCAGGCTAACACCTCTCACTTCCTCAAAATAAAGCAAATGATGAAACCATGAAAGATTTAATAAGATCATTTTGGCTACATCCATGTGCATCTCCACTTCATACATGAGTTCCTGTGTACACTGTCCAAGTCCCAGTTCTGGTTGGTACTCCTTTCCCTCTCAAACATCGCCAGTGCCAACGGAGCACATTTTTGTCTCCTTCCCAAAATTATGAGTATTCTGAATAAGGAAACTGAGGAGACAGGACAGAAAATTCAGTGTTTGTGGCCTTACAGGAAAGTCAGTTTGTTTGATGATAGATAAGCAGTAATGGCAAAAATGTGCTTCTAGTAACAGAGAACTGTGTGGAGAAAAAAGATGAGCTGGTTAAGGGCAGTAACCCAGAGAGTATCAGATAGCAAGCAGCTTTATTGTTCTGAACTCCAAGAAGTCAATGCAGAATCATAGAATGGCCTGGGTTGAAAAGGACCACAATGATCATCTAGTTTCAACCCCCCTGCTATGTGCAGGGTCGCCAACCACCAAACCAGGCTGCCCTGGAGCAGAGCCACATCCAGCCTGGCCTCGAATGTCTCCGGGGATGGGGCATCCACAACCTCCTTGGGCGACCTGTTCCAATGAAATCCAATGACATACTGCCATGGGGACAAATTCAGAATGGTACAAACTGCAGCTTAAGGTACATTGTATAAGGATAGAAGTGACGTAGGAAAATAGTTCAGATTAGGCAGAGGGAAGATGTTCCAAACAGCCTGTTCTATCAGCAGCGCAGCCATGTGAACATGCTGTTTTTGTATTAACCTCATCACCATTAATAAAAGTTTAAAATATCTCCAAACCTCAAAGCAAAATATTAGCTTTGAACAAGAATTCACGCCATACAGATGCAGTATGTGCCACAGTCCCTGAAACGCTGTAACAGACGGTGTCAGAAGCACTTTTTGTTTACAGGCCCCTTGTTCTCTTTGTGGACGCCCCACTCATGCCAGCCAGCCAAACAGGTTCTGCACACGGTGCAGCGCTAAGCAAGGGGCCACGTTATTTGCAGAAGAATTCTCTAAGCCACTCCTCTCGTCTTGACAGATGGATACAGTGCAAAGGAAGGGCTCGGTTCTGTCCTATCACCTGCAGTACTCTGTGAAGCACATATTAGAACTCAGTGGTAAAACTCTTATTATCCAGTCTCGTCTGAGTAAATTACAACTACTGAAAAACTTCAGCTTGTATTTCTTCATTCTGGAATTATTTAAAGGACGGGGTCCGGTCCCTACAATAACGCATGCTTACCCACACCTTATAGGTTTGAGGACAACATGCAGTCCTCAAATTGAGACTTGCCCTGGCAAGTCTGGTATTGAGGGATTTTTTTTGTTGTTTGTATTTCAGAAGAAAAGAAGAAATGAAGTAAAAACAACCAGAAATGTTAGGAAATTATTAAAAACCTCACAATTTTGAGCACATAATTCAAAACCTTTAAGGGAAGACACAAAATGAGGTATCTATTTCTTTTCGAAATATGTATCCTTAACATTAAAGCACCTTATCTATTAACAGCAACTGTATGGAAAACTGCTGTAATAGAGGATTATATTCGCTTAAAATTAAATATAGAGGTAGTGAGCACTTGCTGTTTTGGAGTGAAATGTATTTATGCATTTGATTTACATATTTTGAGAAAGACGCTTGTTAAAGCTCTTCCCACTGACGTAACAAGAGGGTTTTATTTTAACAAAAATTATGCACTATGTGCAGCTTGGTTTTCAAGTAGAGATGCTATTCGAAAATCTATTTCCTTCTCTCTCTGACAGTGAAATTGCTTGGAAAAATCTGTATGTTTTCTTCTTGGTCACTTATCCTCACAAAATTCCCTTACTTTGGAGCCCTCTTGACTTATTGGTGTTGCGGCACAGAGTTGATTATAAATTTCATCACTTCTCTTGTTTCTTCATTATTAGTTTCGCAGAGGAGGAGTCACATGTCATGTGCCAGGGACACAGGGAATAACTTCCTTGAAAGCTGTTCTCCATTCTGAGAGTCTCCTATGGAAAATCATTCCCTTCCATCTCAATTTTAGGGCTCCACCTTCCCTAAAATCGCATTTACCTGCAAAGCATTGTTCCAGTGTTCTCCAAGTCATGGCTTGAAAGATGTGCTCCTGTTTCTCGTAATAAATTGATCACCTGTATGTGCCTTTAAGAAAGAAACAGAAAAGAAAAAGAAACACTTTAATCACAGATTTTGAGAAATTTCTGAAACAAATTTCCTTCCCTTTTCCACAGAAACTCTGCCAAGCCCTGGACAAGGCCAGCCTCTAAGATACTGTCCTGGGTAGAAAGTAACATGACAGATTAAAAAAAATTGCAAAATACATTTTCACAAGTGGCCTAATGAAAGGTTTGGAACTTGGTTCCAAAGGGAGGTGACTCTGCTCCTCTGCTAAACGAATAATCTAGGTCACAAATCTAAAAGCATGCTGTTTTCTCCAGAAAGAGCATGATGGCATCAGCAGATCAGGAACAATTTCCTATTTCCTCTGTCAAGTAAGTTGTTAGACCATACTTGAAGAATTAGGCATAGCGGTGTTGGAGGAAATACTTCAAGTTTCTCAAGCCACTGCCTAAACTCATCTGTATTAATTCAAAATAACAAATAAGCTCACCTATGTTTTTAGCTTCATCACTTGCATTTTCTCGGAGGTAGCCATGGGCCTTCCCATTTTAGAACTGGACTAAACTGCTTACCTAATCCCACTGCTTCTCTTTAAGAAACGGCATCTTCAATGAGAACTTATTTTAAAGTTACCCAGATTAAGTCTATGTAATCTTATATATCCCACGTAAGAGCTATCTTTATAAATTAAAAACTAAACACTGTAGTGACAATGTGGGAATCATTTTGCTTTTCCAAATATGAGTTATTTGCCCTATCAGATGTATTTTTTCAAAATGTACTTAATTTATATATATTTGTTTCATGGCAAAGCACTGCTGGAACAGCAAACACCACAAGTTGGTTATCTTGAAATATTTTCTCAGGAGGGTCCCTTATAACACAGCTAGTTACCCACAAGCATCTCCTTGAGAAAGCAAACAATGGCACTGCACCCTATTTTTCAGCCTGCAGTGGAGAATGAATTCTACATTTATGAATTCTTAGACCAGTGATTAGCTGAAAAGTGTTAAATTTGATACTGTGACTATGAAGAGCAAGAAAGCCCAGACCACCACTCACATTCCCATCACTCAATGTGAAATCTATGCGGGGATGAGCTGCACAGCAGCTTGTTCCTATTTGCATTCAAATGGCATCTACATTCTCAAAAAACATAAGCCCTATCCACTTCTTACATTCACCCACAAGAGCATTATTCAGACTTCAAGAGGCTGGCTGTGAATTTGCTGATATGTCTTAAGCGCCAGAGAGGTATTTGTCTTTAGATGTTGTTTCTGCTTTTCTGCTCTTCTATGGCTTTGCTAAAGAAGGACCAGTTTTGGCTGATCTGTAGTTTAACTGATGTCACGAGCCATAAAATTCTTGGCAACAGTTCAAATGCGATTCCCTTTCTAACATGAAAGCACACAACCAAGAGCAGTGCAACTGCTGGATAATCAAAATATAAGTTTGGAGAAAAGGCCAATGTCCCCATGTTAACCTGCAGTGCAGAGCTGCTTGGCCAGTCCAGCTTCATCTAATAAGCAAAACCATGAGCACGCATGGTACCTGTGAACTGTTCCTGACTGCCTTTCCTTAGCTCCATCTGTTACCTAACCATGGCTCTGGCTCAGACACAGCCCATGCAAACAATGCTATTTCACATTACTAAAGTTAGCTGTTTGATACTGCCACTGACATTTAATTGCTCTCCAGTGAAAAATTTAACATACCAAAAGTGTTTCTAGCATCTTCCCTGCTCTGATTCTATTACTGATGATAACACTGAAGATTATAAAACAAAAACAGAAACAATGTAAACTAGTATTTTAATGACTGAAGAGCGAAATAAAGGGTTTGGTGTGGTCTTCAAATATCCATTCCCATGCTCAAAGTTTAAGATCCAGATAAAGACACCAGAACTTCCGGTTCACAAGTGCTCTGACTTCGCAGCCACCACGGTGCTGCACAGTATGTATCATCCCTAGGCCTTGACTTGGCAGACACTTACAGAAGGGAATCGACTTCAAAAGGCATGAATCACACATGTGAAACGAACACACATGTAAGAGTTTGCAAGGTTGGGGCCTTAGGGTATACACCTTCCACCGACTCTCTTTAAAGAAACGCAGGTGTAATGTATATCCAAACTTGACAGGCTTCATTCTTTTTAATGCTTGCTTCCCTAGCAACTGCAATGGTTATGGCAGTATGAGCTTAGTTTCACTTCTTCAGTTTTCTGCAGGGTATCATTGGGAATTTTATGCTCAAGTATTGTACGGACAAACTTCAGAATACTTTTCTAAACTTTAGTGTTTAAATTCTCGCTCTGCCTTCGATTTCCTGAAGTAATGTAAATGGAACCTTGCAAAATATCAAGTATTTAAATTTTTATTTACGTGGGAGGTAATTTTACTGCCTCTAATCTGATGTTCTCACAGCAGTACACCAGAAACTCCCTGTTTTCAACCTCTTACCACTGTACTATAAGTAAATGGAAATGCTTTTACTACATAAAATATACAGTTTTTATTCAAGACATTTTCCTGCTTAGAAAAGTTTCTGTTATTAAGAAAATATTATTCTATTGTTTTGAAAATGAATTATCCCTGGAGGGTACTCTAAGAAGTTAAAGGAATGATACTAATTTTGATATGTCAAGCAACTGGCCTAAATTAACAGTGGTCTGTTTAACTTCATGCATAAAGAGAATGAGACTACATGTAAATTGCACAGTTACAAATGAAAAAGCGGAAATGCAGTACTTTATTTCTCATTTAGAAATGGACTCCACGTTTTACCATCTACAGAAATAAAGAGTCTCTTAGAATAAAAAAAAAAGAAAAAACAAACTTAAGAGACTACCATTGATATAGATCAAATTGCTGGTCTATAAGTGACAGTACTATGTTAAGATGCTTTTAAGAAGAGACATAACTCCTGATCATCTTTACACATTATGAAATGGAAAAGAGAGATCAGTCATCATTACACAGATTTACGTGCTAGGTTAAAAGGCAAACTGCTGAACAATGTGACATACAAAACTGAAGGAAAGCTGTTTTTAAGACAAGCGGATTCTGTACTGCAATTATATTCCAATTAAGCAAATATTAATTCTCAGAAAATGGGATTAAGCTGATGCAACATTCAGTAAAATTGAGAAAGTTACAATATGAAACATTTTAAGCATGAAGCATTTTAAACATTGCTCATTAAAGTTGGTTTTCCCCCTTCCCTTTCTGCACACAGTACATTGAATCAGGATAATCTTCACTTTCAGCACGCAACCATTTAATAAACAGAATTTAAATATTTCTGTAGCTCAAATCTTTTTAGTGGGTATCTAATTACACACACATAAAGCTGTCTGATCTTTACCCATCTTCTTGCATGCTTATCAGTGCGAAACGCAGTGCGAGTACACAGCAGATCATAAACACAAAATTATGAAATTAGTTCCAAGTCAACTCTTCCTCTCATTACAACAGTTGAAACAAAAAGAGAAACTGAAAATAGTTACGGTGCAGTTTCCTTTTACAGTTTCCAATATCAAAATGTGCGTGCAGTTTTAAAGAGCTTAAGAGTCATAGTAGGAGTCTTAATATAGGAGTGGCAATGCTAAAGAATCCAAACAACAAGCTCATGTGAAATTCCTCAGGCGGTAGTTGGGTGCGGTAAAAAAAAAAGCAGGTGCCTGATTTGCAGGAACATCTAATGGTATCTAACGCTTTAGCATTTTCTCACATTGGACTAGAGCCACCTCTATTCAGCTATGAGGTTATTTGTTTGATTTGCTGTTGGGCTTGTTTTTGCTTTAAGACTTCAAGGGTTTGCCACTGGAGAGCTTATATATTCATAAGATAAAGCAACAACTTATAAATCCATAGGGGATCATGCAGTAGGTATGGCAGTAGCACAGTGCGGCCAAACAGGACTTTAAATCTCAAGTTAATAGGGCCTGTTGAGTTTTCTGTATTTGGTCGTTGAGACAGGCAAAAAAGTTATTTCTGTAGCCAATGCAAAAACATGCCTGTCAGAGCTGCCAGGGAGCAGTCTCCAGCCTGAAAGACCAGGTGAACTCATCAACGTGAGAAAGCTGTAGGAATATCTGGGGACAGACACTCATGAAGACCATTACAATTCTACCACTCCAACCTCCTTTATGTAAAATAGCTTCTCTCCTGCCATCATACAGACTGAATATGAGATAAGGAGCTGAAAGTGGATCAAAGAAACAAGAGATTAGGGCATGCAGCTTCTAACACGTTGGAAGACCAGTGGCTCTATGAATCCCCAGGCTATAAAAACCAACTATTTTAAAATTAAACTTCTCCTAACTGATAACTTTTACACACTATGCCATGGCTGTCCCTTAAGACTATGCAACATGGAAGAGACCGGTACATCGCTTGTCCATGACTATCATTCAAGAATTGCTGACATTCAGAACAACAGGAAGAGGAAATCCACAAAGCAGGCAGAGCCACACAGACATCTCATGTTATTATGAGTGGGTGGAAGAGAAGAAAAAAAGTCACCCAGCAAGAGACTCAAGCAAGCATAGGTGGAAGGGAAAGACTAAAACATGACAACCTACCAGTATATTTTGTGCCAATTGAAACAGTCTGGTCTTGATGAGAAAGGGGAGGGCAGAAAGAAAACAAACTGCCCTGGGTCCTGTGCTCGCATGTCTGACAGTCAAAATGAGTATTGAGTTTGGCTCCGTTTTATAAAAAAGTCTCATAGCAGAAAGTGGAGACCTGAAATTATGGACAAAGCCTTGGCAAGAAGGCAGCAGTAAGTCACCTTACGCTAAAATTCTACATGCATACAAAGTTTTTTGCTTTAATTTTCTGTTATTTCAAAAATACTTTTAATTTAGGCTAGTCACATCCTTTGAAACAAAGCTGTTTTGTGTTATTTTCACTGCTGTCATTTGCTTACGATCGCTGAGACAACACAAGGCCAAAAAATAGGGATGGACTTTAAAATTCAAATTGATGTTTATAAACTTTACATGAAGTGGTATATAAATTGTTACCTGAACTGGATCGCATTCATCAGTGGGGTAGATCCGTATCTGTCTCTAGCGTAAACAGTTGCACCAGATGTTAACAAATACTCAACTAATGGTAGATGCCCTTCAGAGGCTGCAACATGAAGTGGAGTTCGGCCATCATAGTCTTCACAGCTTAGGTTTCCACCCTACAAAAGGACAGGTCTTTCACATGCTAAAAACATAATGCCTGCACATGAAATCATGAAATTGTTGCTACAACAAACCACAACAAGTTGTACCACCAAAATATTAAGCTTACAAGTTTATCTCACAGTGATATTTCTAGCACCAGTACAGGTACTTATTTCACTTTCCATATCTCATTACAGCCCCCTCAGATAGGCTTTTTACTGCACTACACCACACAGCAGCTTCGTGCCTTGAGTCTGCTAATTTTGTCTTTGTTTATTGTTATTTTCAAGATACATTTATCCTTTTTCTAGACCCATTATCAAAGCCTCAAGAGTAGAGTTAGAACAAGGAAAATTAAAAACAAAGAGGTGTAGAAAATGATATAGGGTAATAGGTATTTCTTTTTTCAAGTATAATCCAAGCTAGAGCTATGGAGAGAGCCAAAATCCTGATTTAACTCTGCACTGTGTTTCACTTAAATATAATTTCCAAGTTCTTTTTTTTTTTAAATCATGACAGATTTACATCCCAAAGCTGGTTACTATGAATATGCATAAAGAGAGTTAAATGAAAGAAAGCAGCACAAATCATTTTAAAGCGTTCCAAAGTTAGCAGATAAGAACTTGCATATTAATCTACCTGTATTTTTTGCAGTTCAAAAGAAAATGAAAGCAGCTGAGAACCAGATAGAGGAAAGAACATACCAGTTTTGAAGGCAAAGTCTGAAGTGCCTAGAAACTAGGTCTATTAGTCAAAGCACCCTTATTTTAAGACTTATATCATTGCTTCCCAGAGAGCATTAGCTTCCTCCTATCATGAACAGCTCTACTTGAATACTCAGTCACAAACTGTGCATTTCACATTACCATTTCTGCTATGGCTCTCAGTGCATCTATGTCACCCAGCTTAGCTGCCGCACAAGCCAAAGGTGGAATTAATGCGTCTCTTACGGCTTCTAACTCCTGAGAAACAAATAAAAATAAACTTTTAATATCAGCCTTGCCAGTAATATGATTAAAATCTAAGTCATAAAAACTCTGCCCTTATGCTTTCATGTAAAGTTTTCAAATTAGTCATCTGGATATTTTAAAATGGTAGTGTTTTGTTCTTGGAAGGAAAGAAGTCTCATGTTTACTTTACATTTTGTAGTTCTCCCATCCATGATTTATATTCCTCCCTAGCAACACTACAATTACCTGATATCTATGTATACCATTTAAAGTGCACATACTAATTACCATCTCTGCCCTGCCACAGTTACACATCAGTACAGTAAGAGAAACAGGGCTGGTAGGAGTTAGAAGAGATCATTATCATTTATTCTCGTCAAGAATGAATCAACTTTAGTCATGTGAGTCCTCAGATATTTGTGTAATCTGTACTTCCAAACCTCCCATTTCTCATACTAAAGAACTACCATAAGTTCAGTATTCATATAGCTATTAAAAAATCTCATCTTCCCTCAAACCACGTCAAGAGGAAAAACAAACGCTTGTATCTAAGAACCAATGCTATAGTTTCTGATTTTCCAATTGAGACTAATATTAAAAACCACAAATTATACTTGTGTAACGCTTCCTCGGTATCATCCTTCTATGACTGCATGCACAATTAAGCTGTTTTACCCCTTATTATTTGTCTTGCTTCAAACTGTCAATACATTCGACCACAAAAACACACAGCACTTTTTCATATCATTGATACCCTGAATTACAGCAACTGTCTGAGGCTTGTTATTGTAGCCAGCCAGCCAAGAAAATAAAGTCAAGATGGGGCTACAAAGAAGGAAAAAAAAACCTAACAAAACAACAAATTTAATGTCTTTTTAATTAAAACCATTTTAATGCCCTGCTTGTCATTGTGTCCTTTCTCTCCACCCCAGCTGGTTAGCTGGGGCACTTGGTACTGAATAAATAATCTAAAAGTTCCAGCGTTCCATTTTTTTGTCAGCTGTAAGCTAGGTTCATTTAACTGAGTTTACAGATTTACATGAGTTTGGGTTTAAATATTTAAAGATATACCTCCTTGCAGCTGATACTTAGAGATCTGGCAATCACTTGAATAAACTTGCTATCTCGGAGAGAGATCTTGGCTCCTGTGGGTACAACAGTCATTTCTCCTCTTAGATTCTCACTCAGCATCTGAAAAGCAAGCAATCAAACCCTTTGTTAGCAAAGGAAAAATATGGTAGTAGTCTAATAAAAAAACCTTAGGATCAACTAAGAAAATTGTTTGGAGGAATTATGGAAAGTAATTGAATGCAGACAAAAGATTAAATAAATTGTTACTGTCCCATGAAGACTGCAAGATTAAAAAGACAAAGGAGGGGGGGGAGAAAAAAGGGACAGGCAAAGAAAACTTTCTTCCAAAGCAAAGAAACCAAACTAAGCACGTAACAAAACACCTCAATTTTTAGAGTATGCAGACAAAAGTTCCCTAATGGAGTATGCTGCAGCCTACTTAAAAACACAAAGATATTGAGTAATTGGCAGAGTAAGGCAGAAGACCAGAATATTTTGAAATGCTGCCTTTTGCCAGCATTCCCAACACCCGGTGCTCCTACACAGATCGTGTGGTTAGGCCTCAAAACAAAGCTCAGTGCTGCCTGTGGAAGTCATCTATTTCAATTGATTTTCAAACAGCTCCAGTAGCCCTGATTTTGTTAACATTTTTGGCCATAGAACCAGTCTTGAATGCAGAGGTTCTGTAGTAGTGCTCGTTATTTAATCATAAAGCAGGTGTGAATAGTATGTAGTGTGAGTGCATCTGATACAAGCAGGAAAAAACAAGAGACAACAAAAATGGACAGCCAATTCATGTGTAGAAATTGCTAGAACGTGACAATAAAGAAATGAAAATGCTGTGGAAAAAGAGGCTCTGAAATCTGGAGAACAAGGAGAGAAGTCATTCACAATTTTACATACTGGCACCCTTTCACTAGGGGTTGCTGATGCAGCTACAAAGCACGTAGTTGCTTCAATTAGAATTTTAAAAAGCAGGATTGTGAAAGTTTGCAAGAAACAGATGTGATGTTGGAAGGAGGAATGCCCCAGGTTCACTTATGTCTAGGCATGCCCTTTATTACAAAAAAAGCTCCCAAGCGCTGACAACACTATAGCTGTCTGCTGGAAGAGTCCCATATACATGTAACTTGCTCAGAGGATACCAATTGCTTTGGCACGCTTTTAGAGTTTGACAGGTTGAGATCATTACGTTGCACAGGTAACCCTAGCAATTGGCACCTATACTAAAGGCACCCAGTGCAAAAATCCTGCATGCCTTACTCAGTCCTACGTGCAGCCATTTGCATGTATCTGGGGGCACATTCCATGCTTCTTCATGTTGAAAGAGAATACTAAAATAACCACGCCAGCTTCAGGAGAGCTTCCGTCTCTTGGGAGACTATTGTTTGGTGATATGCTTAGCTGACGATATTGCCACAGACAACATATTTCCAGGCTTTCTTCTTCTCCTGGTCTCTACCACCCATTCCTGCCCAGGCAACGTAGCATGTTGCTCTCTCAGTTGTGCCAACACAACTGTTTGTGAGTCTGTACAGTGAGACGAATGAGGAAACCGATCCTGCTTAACTCAAAGAAGTTGCAAAAGTTATTTGTTTTTCAAGTCGTATAAGGGAGCTGGCAGCACTACCTCATAACACCGTGTAACACATTACACATGATGCAGGAATACCATGCGTCAGTGGTACCTAAAACGTAGTATCACCAAGTCCTCACCTGAATAATTCAGCTATCTCGCCTTGGCAAACTGGATCTCAAATTAAGTTTTAACCCATACACCTAGGCAGGATGTCAGCCGGAAAGTTTCTCCGGTTCCAGGTCAAATGATCCTCTGTGCAAGAAGATTAAAGTCTACATTAAGAAAGAGGCTAGTATACGTGTATTCCAGGGGTCAGTGGGTCTACCAAGGGGGCATCAGTAAAGAGCCTGGGTTTCTGAAGTGTATATACACAAACACACGCAATACCGCAACTTATAACGTCACGCTGCCTGTTTAGCATATTGTTGCACAGAGTATGTTCTTGCCATCCTCACTGAAAAAAAATACAGCCTCTCCTCCTCTAATTTTTCAGAGTAAGGACTTCAGCAAACAACACAAAGCTCCGAAACTGAAAGTATTTCCAAGTACAGCCTGTGGTACTTCCAGTCACCCACTTATGATCACAGGTACCCTAACATGCTTGTCTCAGAGCTCCTAGTGGTTGAAAGCAACTGAGCATGAAATCAAGGTCAAATTTCTTTCAATTTTAATTAAAAAAAAAAAACCACCAACATTATAAGATACACATGTGCACTCAGTGCTGAAGACTAGAGAGTGACTCATCATGATGTCATCTCCCAAAGTGTCAAGATTTGGTTTCATTGCGTGCAGGCACAGAAACACATGCATTCCTGTAGTCTGCTGCTCCCCCCACCTCATTCACCGCTGCGTGTTCCTTGTATACAGGAACTTTATCATTTAGGGGAAAATGCCATAGTTAAAAACCGATGAACAGAAAGAACAATGTTAAAGGGGCTAAGATTTTTAAATACATTATGATTGGTTCTTAAAATAATCCTCTACTTTTGATGTATTTATAAAATGCATCCCTAATGCTCACAGAAGTACTACTGCAAAGGAAGAGGCTGTACGTACCATTCATTTTCAAAATTAGCTTTACCACTAATATCAATGACAAGATCTTTGCTGACATCCGGAGAGTTAGGATTCTGCCTCCCTTATTAATTTCCACACATATTCTTTTGTATGGAAATGTCTAACGCAGACTACTGCGTTTTTATTGCTTGGTCATAGTCTTCAGCTGATTTATGCGGAGAGTTCTCTTCTTCCCCAGTCTACATACATTTCTTTGCCTAAGAGTATTTTCTCTAAGAAAAATACAACATGATGTTCACGTTATGGCTCTGGAACCAATTGCTTTTAAATGGAAGGGAGAATCCCAAAGCATTCAGCTGAGCAGAAGTTAGCACAGTAGATGAGAAAGTTAAAGCCTTTCAAGGTCACACTGAAATATTTACCCGTCTCTTCTCCTCCCAGCTAAGCTCACTCTTGCTGAGCGTGTATGACAGTTTAGTTAAGGCTGCCTCTGGTGTCATATCACATCCAGGAATTACTCCAACATCAGCGAGAGTCTGAAGGAAAAGAAATAATGGCTCCAATTAGCATAGCATGCAGAAATATCTGTATGTACAGAAGACGGACATGAATGTGCAGCAACACAGAATACAGCATGCAGCTGTGCCTCCGCACTCTTACTCCTCCTGCCACTGTAATTTCTGTAATCTTAGCTATCAAATGCTGGGCAAATACTAGAGCCAGTTGAATAAAGCTGGCTTATACTTTACATTCCTTTTCACGCAGCAACACTGAAGAATTCAGCCAAACCCTTGCCGTGGTTGCTTACTGTGCTCAGATGGAAAGGTCACTGGTCTACATCAGCTATCTGCAGAGTTGTCAGATTACTTTTACTGAAAAGCTGCAGTTACTCCATTTTAACCCAGTGGCGTTGTGAACACTGCCAAGTAGGCTGCTCTTACTCAGACATATTTACCGTTCTTTTATGGGGCATATCTTTGGATGAGTTCCAGCACTACAGTGTGCTCACAGCAGGAGTGCTTTCATATCCTTTCAGGCTGCACGAGCATTGTGTGATTTAGAACATGCAACTAAAATGCGTAATTTACGCAGTTGCGATGAGAACAACTGAAAAAGATGACCCAACATTTTAAACTTATCTTGCTGGTAGTCAATAAAAGCACACAAGCGACTGAACCACAGTCAGAAGCTGAAGCATCTTTGCCATGGTTAGCAAGCTTCATAAGTATATAACAGATAAAGAAGATTTCAGATCCCATCAGTAAACTGTACATGGGCAAACATTCAGGTTTCTATAAACTACAGGCCATTAGCTTTGCTATTACATGATGCCTCACAGCTAAGCATCTTGCAGTAGCTTCTTTACACTGATGCACTTTTAAGTGCCTTGTATATAAACTTCATCTTTGGAACTTGTTGTGACTTAACTAATATTTCAGAGACTTGATCAGCACGTTAACACCTCTGAGAGCCCCAGACCAACATAAAAGTCATAAGGAAAAAACACATATAAAGAAGGTGAGAAATACCCTCTATACTGGAGAGCTAACCAAATAACAGTTAGGGCTTTTTCAGTAGGCTTAGGAAAGAGAAGGAGGAAGGGATTTCCCAGCTTCCTTCCTATACCTTAAGTCTCCTCCTCAATTATAAGTTTCTGCTTTGCAGATGGTTCAGAGGCCAGACATTCAGTTCATTAAATAAAACCAACACTTCAGTGGAAACCAGGGAATCAGCTGACACACCAGATGAGTAAAAAACAGCCTAGCCACATGCAAAGACCTGTGAAAGGCTGTATTTAAAGAAAAAATAATAATAATATTATAGCAAGTTTCCAGCATTCACCCATGGTACTTTCTCCAGTGAGCAGTTTCTTATGAAAAAGAAAAGGCAATGAAAAAACAAGCATTAAGTAATTTTGTAGGATTTGGCTTGCTCAGCAGCATTTCAAAAGATGACAAGAAAATGGGACAGCCTCCATCAATGGACGCTGAAGCAACATTACGTGTTCCATGTAAAAGATGGATACCAGAAGTGAACACATTTCTGCATGGCCTTATGTGTTTGGTAAGACAAATGCTAGTGACCCGAGTAGAACCTTTTAATTAAACAAATCAGCAGTCAGGACTAGAAAGCCTGGCACTGAGGGACATGGTTAGCGGGCACCATCGGGGTGGGCTAGGATTGGACTATATGATCTCTGTGGTCTTTTCCAATCTTAATGATTCCATCATATTTGCTATAGAGCATAAGATCTCTCCGAAAGTTGATACTTTCAAAACAGTCCCCCTTAACTTAGCTAAAATTCTGCCAACGCCCAAAGGACTGCTCATATCACAGTATATCAAGTTAGAATACCAAAAAGGTGGAAAGAAAAAGCCCTGACAACTGCTTTTCTTTCTGCTCAAAACAGACTACAGCAAATATAACCTAAAGCTGTGCCAAAACCAATGTTAAAATAGGCAGGTTTCGGCATCAGTTCAGAGGACGTAGGTTTGCCTTACAGTCAACGTCAAGAGCAACCAATGAGGAGAGCAGTCAATGAATATGCTCTGCTGGACAGGTGACTACTCCCAACTAGAACAGGTGCCTAAAACAGGGGTGTGCATCACCCTACAGTAGTGCTTCTTGGATACTTAATGGCTGGCCTTTTTACAAAGGCCAGTTAAGCCAGCTTCCTTCACACCACCACATGTAACACATACTCTCATAGAGCTTTGAGCTTTTATTAGTCTCAGTGATGTCATGTCTTAATACACAATTAAGAAACTCACTACAAAATGTCCTGAATAGTAGGAGCATTCACAGCTTAAATACAACTGATTTCCATTCTGCAAGACATGTGCTTTCTTACACATTGTTCCCCTCCTCGCTGAATTCAGTTGCACTTCCAGTCAAATAAACACTGATATTTAGAATACTGCTTGGATTTGCATGCTTTCCTGCTGTTCTTACTCTATTTGATCATCTGATCCACAAGCTAGATTCTAGCTCAGGGAATGCCTTGGGGAGAGACTAATAATCTAATGTAAGGTGTCCTGGAGTGCTACATATGACAGGGGCAAGCAGTCAGTGATTTGGGATTTGGGGTGAATATGTAGACCATTCAGGCTAAGAGTAACAGAACTGTGTTTGCAGATATATACTTACATGCTTACAGCTTAACATTTTTCTAATACGGTTATATTATGAGCAACATCTTCACAGTGTAACACATCTGGCTTCGTACAGTGGCACTACTAGAAGTATACGATCACGTTGTATCAGCAAAATGTCTTTTACACAGAAGTAGAATCTGAAATCATTGCACAAGCCTCACCTGCCCTGTTGCATAGACTTTTTTAACAGACCCTCGCAAGCACTGGGTACAGTTTAGAATCACTACTTTTCGTTCAGTTGCTCTCTTAAGTTCTTCTAGCAAGTCTTCTCTGCTATTTGGGGCATTGCCACTTCCATAAGTTTCAAGTACAATGCCCTCAATTGGAGGCTGGAGAAATGCTTTCACCTGTTTAAAAACAAGACAGAAAAGAGAGATGAAGGCTGTGTTAATATCACATTAAGATTTTCTTATATGGCAGTTATAAAAAATAGGCTATTCCTGTTGCAGTCTGATAGGCTCTCATGCCTTACAGTGTTCTCATGCCCTTCTGTACTCCTCATCTGCAATAACAAGGACTGAAGAATAACATTAAAAAAAATGAGCATTTCAAATTCTTAGTTTCCTTTAAAACTCCTAGAGGGATAGATTTTAAAATAAACTGTTTTCCACGATCATGACCTCAGTGTGAGAAAGGATACTATTGTTTAAGGGCCGTTAACAGGCTATAATGTTGCACCATGGAGGAACAAAAGGATAGATTTACACTTACAAAATAAATACAGAATTATTATTTCAATCTAGAACTTCCACCCCTGCCCAGATTTTTCATTTTAGCAAAGTTTTGCAAACAAGTATCTGCCTAACTAAGAGAAGGAGTGTCTCACCTTTCAAGAGAGAACACACTACTGAAGCATGGAAGTTTTTTTTAACTCAAAAAGCAATCGATTTAATGCAAAGCAGCTAAAAATAATAATAATAATAAAAAAATAGAGGTTCAAAATCTTTCTGGGACAGCTATTGCGCCTCGCTCTAAGAAAATGCCTTGCAAATTTTTCTTCCTAGAAAAATGTATTTTAAACAATCTAAATGTTTCCTTGCTGATCACATATGCTAAATGCAATACACTGTAAGCCCCTGTGAGACTAGCTATGCAGTTGGAGTTTTATTGCAAATATACCACCCCTCTGCCTTTCCATCTGTTCATATTCACCTAAAAAGAATGATAATATAATTGAGGAGTGCTTCTTAAACTACTGGATTCAATTTAAACTGGCAACAGCCATGAAAGACCCATCAATTTAATGGAAGTGGTACTAGACAAAAACTTAAAGACAAATTCACCTAAACTCACAGTTCTGTAAAACTATTTTTAAAGGCTCAGGTCAGAAAAATCCTACTCCTCATCTTCAGCTCTGTATGAATGCTGAGGATCATGCTAACCACCGGTATGAGATGAAATGAACCTTGAAAAATAAGCATGAGCTGTGGAAGAAATCACACTCACCTCCACAATCATGTATTCTTTGGCGAGGTATCTATTAGTGTGCCTTAATGTGCAGCAAGAAAGCATTTCCACCATCACTGGAGCCTACGCTTCTCCAGAAAAGCACACTTCATCTATTTCTGAGCCCTTATAAGAAGTTAATTTTAAGTTTCAGAGCCCAGAAAGTTTAGATAAAAGATACTTTGGAAGCTTTTATTAATAGATTATAGCCCATGAAAATAGTCTTTGAAAGCTCTGATGTTACAGAAAATGTTTATCAGAAGACAGATACTTTCCCTTCCTTCCAAAACCCAACCACTGCAACAACAACGTAGCATCCCCACTTCAGCTTACTAATCAAGTATCTGAGCATCATTTCATCCACTTCCAAACCTCAGTGGTGACACTCACAGCAGCAGCAGTTATTCCTGGGAATATTCGCAGAAGCCCAACATTCCTGTTCATATTGGTATGAACTCGAAATTTCTTTTTGGTATTGGCTCTCCAGACTGTTTCCCAGTTTACTGCAAAAGAGAAATGGCCTTTTTAATATAATATCAAAGATATAATATTAAGTACATTTGTAGCACCTCATACTTACGGTGGTATCTTCAAAACTATTTCTTATATAGGGGACTCATGAAAGACAATATATTTTTTAAAAGAGAAAATGAAGAGTCATTTAAGACAGCAGCCTTAGCAGCTGATCTAACAAACTTTATCTATTACATGCCACAAGATATGTCTTTAAGGCCATTTCCAGGTCAAACTCAATTGTGTTATATTTTAGCTTTAACTCCAAAATAGTGTAGATGCTGAGATAAATCAGTATTACTTGTCAATATTTCTAAGTTAGCGCCCTTCAAGGAGATATTTAAGTACACTTGTTTAAATTTAATAGCATTTTACAGCTAAGACTTCCAAAATGGACATTTTAGTTCAATGACCGCTCATCCAACTACAGTGCTTTCAAAAGAAAAGTCTGCTGGCTGTGAAAACCATTTGAGTACAAGACCTGATTGGTTTGCAGTGTCGATCATGTCCTGTTGGCATCAGCTCTCCCATTTCAGAGTGGTCAGAAAGTCTCAGCTAACACACTGATATGTATGTCTGGCATAGGCAATACACTGACTTATCACACATTGATCAGAACCTTACTGTTATACAGCTGGACTGATATCAGCCTGGATTAACACTTAAAAAATAGACCTTCATTTTCTAAGACAAGAGATATGACAAATGCATTTACTGTTGCTGCTAATCACCTTCTGAGTTTATTATGTAGTTACTAATGATTAAATAAAATAGCAAGGATTCAATTAACTCCGATTACACATTTAGAGCCAGAAGCCAGCTGTTTAACTAATAGTTTGTTTGTGCTGTATTATTAGAAGCCAAGTCATGCATTATTGATTTCAAAATTTTACTACTTCAGTAGTGCAGACAGCTGCTATAAGTCTGCAAAGGAAGTTTAACAAACAGCCAGCAGCTCAGTGCGTCATGCTTCAATGGAAGCAGACCATGCTGTATACCTGTTTCCTCACTGTGATCTAAGCTTTTTAGATTTTGGCAAAATCCCTGAGCAGCAAGACAGATAAAAGGCCTGAATGCATACTAACAATGTGTTCTCAGCCACGATAAGAGTTACTCAGACTAATTACTGTTGAAATCTCTTGCAATCAGCAAACAGCCGTTTGCAAGAAAATTCAAAGTACATTTAGAAGCCTGCACTGAGGCCGACTCTATTGCCCCATTACCAGAGATACTGAAAAGAATACACTCCTTTAAGTCAGGACAGAAAAACAGCAGTCACCTATAAGACTTTATGAGCCCTTCTCAAGGTGCCCATTAACAACTACAGCCTCTTTAAAAAAAAAACAAAATACCATGCACAGCAGCTGGCTTGGTATCATGTTTACTCTGCCTTCCATACTTAAGTACATGGATCGCTAATGCTCTGGGAATGGGAGAATAGAAATATAGACAGTTTCTGCAGCTCATTTTTGAGAAGCTGGACAGTACAGTTCTGGAATCACCTGTCGAGCTAGTAGTTGGCCCAGTAAATTTCTGGAATAAGTTAAGAAACGTGCAGGAGATAAATGGGCAAGTGCATAGAATCATAGAATTCTGCTTGAGGTTCACAGAATAGGCTAACCACACTCACTCCTGAGCACTGTGCTTTAAGAAGAAGCAGTGTTTAGCAATAAACTCAGTCATTTCAACTTCCTAACAATCAGATCAATTATTTAAAAGCAGCCTTCTCTGTAAGAAGGGACAGCAGTAAAACTCCACTAGTTTCGTTATCCTCCATAAGCTAGGAGTCCCTGCCAAAACTTCACAAATGCATGCTACTGCATTTGGCAACGGCTAGCATCCCTAATGTCTTCAACAAACTTGAGGAATGAATGGAGGAAACCTACCGTGGCAGGGATGACTAACACACTGCCCAAAGTAGAAGACCAAGGAGAGAGATCAGAGGATAGGCTCACAAGCCAGACTATACCAGGCCTATACCTGTACTCATGGGAGTACATTCTACCAAATAACACGTAGCCTTCAAGATAAACATAATGCAGCCAGACACAGTAGAGTGATGCAATTCTAAACTATATTAAAAAAAAGAACTAGAGATCGTCTCTGAGTTAACATTCTCTTGGTCATGAATCTCCTCAGTTTACATAATGTGCTCAGTACTGCAGACTCTACAGATGTCAGATTTCCATTAGACAAATGAGCTTTAAAAGCGGAACAAAAGGCAACGGTGATGCAAGAGCCACAAAACCACCCAGATTTCATAAAAGCTCAACTTCACCTCAGATTTATTCAGGACTGTTCTAAGTGAGGCTATACAGGGGAGGAAAAAAGGACACATTTAGAACACATCTTTTGCATCCTCCACATCAAAGATTATATCCCCCAAAAGGAAGAATATTTAGGCAACATAGTTAAGTTAAGCATCTTCATTGTACCGAATAAACTAGTTGTCCTGCAGCCAGTGGCTGTAGTGCACCAGAATCTTTACCTTTGATTAAATAAAAGCAACAACAATCTTAGCAATCACTAACAGCTCTTAAATAAAAAACTCTTACAGGCGAAGTACAAAAAGCTCTATTTGTTGGTGTTCATAACAGTTTTTATCCTGGATACGATGGATAAGAGTGACTGATTAGGGATACAGATGTTAGGCACAACAACAAGAAAGTAGCCTGTCCTGACGTGGATGGGCTGTGCTTGTAAAAATTTTAACTTATATAGTCTGCTGCATTATGTAAATACGGATGCAACGCTGGGGAACAAACCTAAGTTAGCTATTGGTCCCGCACAGCAGAGAGAACATTTTTAAAGCATAAAACAGAAAGCTAATGGCTATTTATATCCTGCATTGAGAATGGCTTGGGACAGAAAAGACTGCATTATTCAAGGATGCTATATTCCAAGTATTAAGGCCTGCTGTTTGTTTTTCCAAACAAAACAAACACAAACAATACTCTGCTGCTCCCAATCTCTCTCCTTCCCAAACACTACAACTTCTCAAATTACTGGCCAAAAACCAAATTTGAAAGAGAAGCATATACCTAAGTCACAAAGTGAACTAATACGGGTTTGAAGCCTGACTAGCTTTTGTTCCCCTTCTAAGCTCACTAGTGCAGGGATGGGAACAGAAGGCACCCTGCAGTCCCTGAAGAGGCAGCTTTTGTCAGAGGAGTGCTAAGAAAAATCTCAGGCTTCCTTCACATCCCATGGTTGAACAGAGATGCAGAAGGAAACAACCAAAACCATTTTTCCTTCAAGAAAAAAAAAGCACAACTTTAGAGTCCTTATCTTATTCAGCTTTACACATACCCACACACAAGATAGGTCTAGTGTGGAAAAAAACCAGCAACAAGAACCTATCTGAAAATCAAAATAAAAAGGAAGCAGTAGCTCCAAGCAGTGTAGAAAGCAGCAAAATCCCTTCTTTTAACACTGCCTACTCCACAGTGCGGGTTTCAACTTATAATGGGGGAGCAGTAACTCAGAGGGACACTTCCCTTACGAGTGGTGACTGAACTCCAAGTTATGAAATCAAACAAGAAATGCAGCTTTTCTTGATTGCAGAGCTCCAGACAAACAGCAACACTTTCTTCTTATCCCTCTCTGTAAGGCTACCAGTGAGCAATGCCATTATATAAGCTACGCCAGCGTTCATTAGAATTCATGGCCACAGCCAAGGGGTGGGGAACACGGGCCAACCTATGGGTGGAAATTCCTGACGGAGGCAAGCAAGCTTAGACCCCCTTTTTTGGCAGTTTATTATAAAACAATTGACACATGCTTTTTGAAATGAATATTTAAATTGAAGGGTATAACTGCAAGCATTAACATGCCTACTTACTAGGGGAAAAAACACCAAAAGCACTTCAGTGAGCAGAGCTGGCGTTTGCCTTAATGCATGAATGACTTGGGCTTTTTACTATAAATAACCAGTACTGCCAACCAAGACAGACTTGGCCAGTGACGAATAGCTTCTCTCTAATGAGACTGGTGGGTAGACGAGACTACAGGGCCTTCCAACCTGCTGCCACTGTACCACACCTGCATACATAGGCACAGACTCTTTTCATCCCCTACACAAGTTATGTTTCTAATCATACAGTCCTGCACATATGCACCACTCCCAGAAGTTACATGCATGCGTGATGAAGAAAGTCCAGTCATGGTAACAAAGCAGGTTTCAGATTTGCCTCATTAAGACAAGAGAGAACAGAGGACAGTAATTGGTTATGAAATATACTGAGACTCCTTACACATTTCATGTGAAACAGACCTCATCTCTGTTTTCAAAGCATGAGAGAAATACAACAAGGTATTTTATTTCATAAGCTGTACAATTTTAGGAATATTGGGTTTTGATTCTCCATTGTTCATTCCGTACAGTTTTCTGATCCTGTTACAAAAGCATTTCCCACCAACATTAGGTTTCCCATTCATCTGAGGAGCTCACTCAAATTTTTCACTTCTTTCAAGAGTTTTGTGTGCTGAATTGAAAGTCTTGAGGAAGCTGCCACACTTGTCACAGTCTAAAATTTGATAACAGGACTCTTAGGTGTTGGTAACACAATCAAGGATCTGCCAGAGAACACAGTCAGGTGATGGGAACAAAAATCCACTGGGAGTTTCACCTGAGGGGGAAGATGGGGAAAAATGGAGATAAAAAAAAATGGAGAGCAGTAGCTAGAGCAGGGAGGGGAAACGAACTAAGCTTCTCCATCTCCTCTCTGAATCTGTTGTCTTTATATGGTATGTCTAACCTTGAAACACGTCTCCTCTTCTTGTTCCTGTGTACCAGCCCGTGATCACAAGCTCTTATCCCATCATGCTCCTCATTCCCTCCATTTTGCCACCCGTTCCCTCTCTGCTTCTCCAGAATTTTCATTCCCAGCTTTGTTACAAACTAGGAAGCCCTAGGAAGAGCACGAGGCCTATTCCTTCTGGTGTTGTCAGACTGCTCTACATAATGCTGAAGCAGCAAGAGTCAGCCCAGTCTACAGGAAGATTAAGAGGTCTTACACAAAGTGATCTGGAAAAAAAATAAAAGAAGCTAGATTTGTTCGGTTTGTTTCTAAAAGCCCTGAGTGGTTCCTTGTCTCTGTGAAATCTTCATACTAGGACTGTATAAGCAAACACAAGGGAGGACAGCTATGTTTCAAACAATCACTTTGTACAAAATAAAGCAGCACTGGTAGATTGCCCATGCTATACACTATGTTTTCCAGAATGAAACAATCCTTCAATTCTGACACCGTCATCTTGGATAAATGATGCTATCCTAACTGGGTAATCAACTGAAACAAATACAAATAGAGCCTATCACACCATCAGTTTTTAACTCAGAAATCCTCACTGACCTCAATGGGGCATTCTACCAAAAAGATAATGGGACAAAATATGGGCCAAGCAAAGTACTTAGTAACTTTCATTTTTCTCCACTAGACAAGGAATCACAAAACAGGTCATTTAAATCCAAAAGAAAGATGGCATGTGATTTGCAGCCTGATTTCATTATCGATCAGTCAGCAAACTGACTTTATTTATAACCTATCTGATGCACTTCATAAAAACCCACAAAAGAAGACTTTCCTCAATTTTCTAAAACAATCAGCTGACAGCATTTCAGTGTTCGACACAGCACAGTAAAACAACAGTGGCAAACTCTCTACCAGAGAGATGTCTCATAGATCACTACAGTATTTTACAGGCTCCCTTAGTTTATCTGGCCCTGCTACAAACATAGCCCTTTGACCCTGGAACTTTTTTAAGTGACTCCCATGCATTTGGCTGAAGGGATACATTTATTTTTCCAAACTACAGAATGTCCCTCTCTAGTAGCAGAAACCATTCAGAACACCACACTGCAAAATCCAGAGCTCCTAGCAAAAGAATTTGTGAACTCCCATCTACCTCTTATTTGTGGGAATAATGGAGACTGTCACCGAGGACTCTATCTTTTAAAATATATCTGGGCTATCCAAAAGCAGCTAGCACAACTTATTTTTGAAAAACGTCCTTTACTATGTTTTTTGACAGCCCCTCATTTAGCGAGACTCCAAATGGGTCTCTTTTCTCTCCTCTCCAAAGAAACAGTACCAATGTCCAAGAACCAACAGGAGAATGTTAATGACTTTACAAACAGGTACTGAAATCTTTCTGTAGTTTTTCTCCTCCTTTTAAAGCAGACACATACAAATTATAAGGAGTCTTCATAAGTTAGGGGGAAAAAAAACTTCACACAAAGCATATTTTCAGTGTGCTTGCAGTTTAGGTAGGTCCTAAATATCCAGTAAAACATCTTACAAAATGTCACGCATCAAACAGACGATCTGTTGAAACTGCATGTACTCAATAATGACTCTTTTGCCTGATCTCAGAGCCCAGCGCAGTCATTAATGAGAGTAAACTCTTTGTTCTTTCAATCCTCACTCACTCATTTTTATCTTCAGAGCAAGCATTTTCATGACACAAGGGAAAAATTCCCTTTGGTTAGTCTAGATCTTGAGTCAAAGTCTGTCCAGCTCACATCTATATTCAAGAGATAAATACAGTTGAGTTCACAAATTCTCAGTCCGACTAATATTTGAAGTTTCAGAGCATATAAAGTGGAGTCAAAATACAGTGCTTTCAAACATATTTGAGCGTAAAAACAGCATTTCAACTACATAGGCACAGATTCTTTTCAGCTAGAGCTCTATTACATGTGGCATAAATTACAAGGCTTAAGAGAGGATGTTGCTTACTTGTAATATCAACCTCAGCATTTGCAAGTGGAGGCAGGTTAGGTGAGGAGAAGGCATTGAAACTCCCAGCATCCACCTTAGTCACCCTATTTCCCCTGTACAGTTTATTATAAAAATACAGGCACACCTGCAAAACAAGTAAAGAAACAGGTCTATGAATAAGCCAGTAATTAAAAGATTCAGTAGATAAATACTACAGTCTGTCCTTTATAAAGTGTTTTCTAAATCTTTAAAGCTACTCAGAGGCCAGTAGATGTTTACAACTCCTACCCTTTCAAAAAGAGTTGGCACATCTTTTGCACGTTGGTTTAAGAATTTAAGAAGAAAATAGGTTAAGAGCTAACTAGTTTCATAATCCTCTTATGAGGTAGAGTCCAGGAGACAGCAAATTTGCCTGAGCCCACTTCAGAGATAGAGGAAAGGAACAGTGTGGACAATTTGTGCACACTTACATCTAAATTCAGAGTCCAAAATCTTAACAAAAGGCCTAGTGAAAATGAAGGATAACTTTCAAAAATATAAATAATATTCGGTTTCTTTTCAAGCCTCTTAAATAAGTCAACTGGAATTTGAACGAAAACAGATACCTCAAAGTTGCTGTTAGTTATGAAGATCTTGGCCTTGCTGTGATATCCTGTAAGGACTGGCAAGCATGGCAGAAGTGAAATAAGGTGTAACCTGATCAGATTTCTCTCAGATTTTTGGCTTGCATAGCATCATCATCTTTAAAAGCAGGGTGCTGAGACCATGGAGATGCTTCCATGTTTATTATGTTTATCATCCTTGACACTTCAGTCTTCAGGTACTAGAGCTAGAAGATATTGCTATCAGTTCTAGCGCAACTCAAGAACTTCAAAGTAACTTTCAGTTCAAAACCTGACTTAGAAATGCTTCAGATCCCACACATTTATAAGGGAATCTCTGATTTCAAGTCTGCTGCAAGCTAAAATTCAGACTAGATAGTCTTTATAGATTGCACACAGGCAAAATGAGGCATTAATCCTGAGAAAACAGAGTGTGCTTTGCCATGCAAGGGGCTGTTACCTCAGTGGAATCTTTTTTTTTTCTCCTCCCCTTTCAAGTGCAAATCCTACCAGATATTTTGAGTATGTAAGTATGTGTCCTAGCTAGAGGGAGAAGAGTAGCTGTTGAGATGGTCTTCACAGGCAAACAGACCTCGGGAATCACAAACTGCCCAGCAAAAAGCAGTGCCCCCAGAAGGTTGGCTCGGCCGTCGTTCTGCAACTCATATATGGGCACCTGAAGAGTAGAGAATGAAATTAAACCCCATCCCTTCCGTAAAGCCTACACAGCAGGAGGAAAAAAAAAAAAAAGAATTCAACTTACGCAATAGAGATACATGAATAATTCATATAACACTGATTTATGACAAGTAAAGTTTCCTTCTTCATCCAAACTATTTTAAACTACAGCAGAAGGCGGGGTTTCCCTCTACTTATCCAGCTCCTATAATTTAAGTGCTTAAGGATAATGTAGAGATGATTCTAGTATGATTAAGCAATTGTTTTTAGAAGGAAAAATATCAAGAATATCAAGTGAGCAAACTCAGTTTACGTGACTGAACATGGGAGAAGTGAATGTACAGCAAAAAGTCTCAGTTCATACAGAACTGCCTCTATGGCTTCAGAACAGCTCTCTTGCACCATCTTTCCTCATAGTAGTATACAAGACCTGAGCCAGCAGGTTATTACTGACGGAAATGGACAAGATTAAAAGCAGAAATCTCGTCTGCTGAATGACAGGGATGACCTCCATGCTTTTACAGATTGTGTCTTTATTAACAAAGAATCAGCTCCTTTCAGCAAAAAAAGTCACATGCTCTATTGCTAGATCATGCCAGGCAGCTCCCCAAATAATTAAGCAAAAAAAAAGTAAAACTTTGAATATAATGTACCACAACTGGACTGCTCCATGTCAAGACACTAAGTGGTAGCCTACTCTTTCCTAGACTTTTGTATTTTGACTTCAAATAGACCACGTGTGAAAGGGAAGTTATGAGATGTTGGAGAAGGGTTTTACAGTGCTATGTTTCATCTCTCTTTTGTGATTAGAGCTGTATTTTACACTCAAGCAAGCTATTCTAGTAAGACAACCCCTCCTCCTCAGACAATATGCAAAGGTCTGATCTCCAGCTAAGAGAATGAAAATTAATAAATCTTGTCGTTAGAGGAAAAGACAGACTGTGTGAGATGCTTTGTGGAACAGAAATGATAAAAAATTCATACAATGCTGAGAGATTGTAAAAAATGAGAAATAATGCAACAATGAGTAACATAAGATGGGCTAAGAAACGATGAAGTAAAAAGTAATAAGCTTCAGGGCTTTAAAACAAACAAAAAAAAAAGAGAGCTAACAACCAGCAGCCACCTGAGGCTGGAAGGATGCCTCTCATATAAACAGATTATTACACAATGGCCAATGACAGGCTCTTATATCTTTCTCTGAAGCATCTGGCTCCAACCATAATGAACTACTGGTCTGATGTGGTACGGAGTTGTAAAGTCACTAATGATAAAATTATGGGGCAGATCCTCAGCTGGTAAGCCTGTCAATTCTCACTGATTTCTATCAGCACTGTGAGCGTTCACCCTGGCGAGAGGCCTGTCCTGCACTACTAGAAGCCATAATGACGGTCAAGATTCGATGCAGCTTTGCATACAAAAACAGAAAATGAAGTTCTATTTCAAATAAAGCCCATTACCTGTGATCCTGTCAGAACAACAGTTTTACCCAGGTTCTCGCACATGAAGGATAAGGCTGAAGCTGTGTATGCCATTGTGTCGGTGCCATGGAGGATCACAAAGCCATCATACTTTTCATAGTGCTCCTGGAGACAGAGACATTTTTCGTGCTGTTAGAACAATGCACTGGCATCAAAGCGACGGAAAGACTGCATGACTTTCACTGATGCAAGCAACAGTGTAATACTTTAAAGGGTACTACACGGGTAATTCCTCCACAAGTATCTACATTTTCAGTTTAAACATAATTAAGGGTTAATAGGACAATAAACACTACAGCTAGTAATTCCAATTAAGGAACAGTCAAAGAGATTTTTCTATGTATACATATTAATGCAGCATTTTTAAACCAGAAGACTGCTAATTAAGAAAAGCTTAGCAATGGCTCGAAACAGGAATGTTAACATATGCAAATCAATGATGCATGGTCTGATTTCTTGTTGCTGCTTTCACTATGGGGATTACATCATTTATGGGAACAGAAGAGGCAAACCGAGGCTATCATGATGTACATATAGAAAAAACAGCCCGTTTAATCCGGTTGGCAGCCAGGCACATTGCCAGTGTAAGAGTGCCCTCTTCTGTTTAAACGTCATCACTTCTCAAGCAGTACTCCACTCCTGCAGCTCAAGAGCTGAAGAGGCTTTTATTGTTTGTAGGCAAGGTGCGCGTGCTTGCCTTAGAATACCAGGCACGAACAGATGCAAAAGAGAATTTTATAATGACGTTATGAAGTCGGAGTGCATTAAAAAGAGTGTGGCCAGCACGGTGAGGGAGGTGATCTGCCCCTCTGCTCTGCCCTGGTGAGGCCACACCTGGAGTACTGTGGCACTGCTGGGCTCCTCAGCTCCAGAAAGACGGGGAACTTGTAGAGAGAGTCCAGCAGGGGGCCATAAAGGTGACCGGGGCCTGGAGCATCTCCCTTGTGATGACAGGCTGAGCGCCCTGGGGCTGTTCAGCCTGGAGGAGTGAAGGCTCAGAGGAAATCTTATCGATGCTTATAAATAATGGATAGCAGTCAAGTGGATGGGGCCAGGATCTTCTGGGTGGTGCCCAGTGACAGGACAAGGAACAATGGGCTCAAGCTGAAACACAAGAAGTTCCATACGAACACAAGAAAAACTTCTTTATTGTGGAGGTGACAGAGCACTGGAACAGGCTGCCCAGAGAGGTGGTAGTGTCTCCTTCACTGGAGATACTCAAAATCCACCTGGATGCTTTCTTGCCCAACCTACTGTAGGGAACTCCTTTAGCAGAGGGTTGGACTGGATAATCTCCAGAGGTCCCTTTCAGTCCCTACAATTCTGTGATTCTGTGGTGCAATCTACATACAATTCTACACAGGAAGTTTTTAATGCAAAGCCACAAATTACTCTTTGTCCTGATAGAATAAAATCATCAGCTAGCTTTCAGAGGAAAAAGGAATTGGTTCCTCTATTTTAAGAGGGATGCACACAGTAAACATTTCAGTCAGAGAAACTGATGTCTCTAATGTAATTTGGTTTACGTGGACATGATTTTATAGCAGTCTGAGCAAATACAAAAAGTGCCAGTGGGAATTTTTTTTTATTTTCCATAGAATTAAATCAGATTTCTTTTGAAGCAGATTTCTTATATTACACTGGGCACACACACCTGGCATCTCCTGATAATATGGTCAGCTCCTAATCTACCCACACATTTCTACTTGTCCTTTACTATTTCTTCACCAATACTCATCCCTGCATGTTGCTATCTACAGTTTCAGTGGAGTTCTGTTTATTTCTCACTAGTTAGCCCACAGAACAACAACCAGCGCTGCAAGATTTTTCTGTAGGCCAGAAACTGGGATGCGTAAAGTGTGCTGCTGTATTCATCAATGCTGAAACAACAAAAGTGAATTCCAAGGGCTAAAATCACAGAAATAGCCGCTTGTCCTCTCTAACTCAATCTGTACACTTCACTAATACTTTCAGCCTTATGAATCTTATTAAATGATAAAGAACACAGCTTGTTTTAAGCTTCACAATACAAAAGATCAGCCTGTCAGCTAAGGAAAAATCCTGAAGAAACATCTTAGAGCATTCCAGCATGTTACAGCTGCACCAAGGAAGCGCTCAGGATGAACACAACGTGGCAGTGTCTAGCCACAAGCTGGACAGCTGAAGAATTTTCTTCCTTCTCAGCACTTTTCACTTGGATTGCATGTACTGGATGCAGAAAAGCTGGAGAGGCTGAGGGAACTGGGATTTTTCAGCTTGGAGAAGAGAAGGCTCCAGGGAGCCCTCATTGTGGCCTTCCAGTACTTGAAGGGAGCACATAAACAGGAGGAGGAACAGCTGTTTATGAGGGTGGATAGAGACAGGACAAGGGGGAACGGCTTTAAACTGAGACAGGAGAGGTTTAGGTTAGATATTAGGAGGAAGTTCTTCACACAAAGGGTGGTGACGTACTGGAACAGGTTGCCCAAGGAGGTTGTGGATGCCCCATCCCTGGATGCATTCAAGGCCAGGCTGGATGTGGCTCTGGGCAGCCTGGTCTAGTGGTTGGCAACCCTGCACATAGCAGAGGGGTTGAAACTAGATGATCATTGTGGTCCTTTTCAACCCAGGCCATTCTATGATTCTATGATTCTGCATACATTTTTTGAGTTGTAAAAAAACTAATGTCCGATTAAGGAAGAAAGGTAAATTCTTTCCTGTTCAATATGGCATTGCCTTCTTTAAGATACCCTACTCTCAGCCCTGGGCTTTTCCCAGCCGCATCCCTGTTCCATACCCTCTTTGTCTCTTCTCTGACCTGTCAAGATGCATTCCATAGGAGAAGCATCTTCCTTACTTTGATGGTTTCAGGATTAGAGGACCTAAAGGTCAAAGACCATTACATAATCTTCAGTAGCATTCCCAGCATTATTATACCCTTAGTGAAAATTGGTACAGCTTGGTGGAAGAAGACTTACACCACTGCAGAGTGAGGAGAAGTGGAAGAGCAGAGTCTTTGTAGGCCCACGGTTACTTATTGCTAACAGCTACATATGAATTCCTGGTGTGAAGTATTTAAAATGTTTCATATTTCTGCTTTCTTAAAACCATATAGTTAAGAAATGGGAACAGAAGCAGAAAAATGCTCTTAATCTAGAGAAGGATGTAATGAGTTTATCTATACATACAAAAATATTCAGGGCTTTGATCATTTCCCAGTGTGTGGAAGGCAACCTTGGTAACGCTTTTTCTCCTGGTTGCAAAAACCAAACTAGTCAAGACAGTGTGTGTCTGAGTAAGAAAGGCATACGAAATTATTTCCTACACTGATAGCTAACCATTAATCTAGCAGAACATTCAACTGCTGTATAACTATACAGCCTTCTGCTAAGTTACCTGCACCTAAGGATTTCACTTGATGCTTTTCAACAGTGAATCTAAGCCAACATTTTATAATATATTAATCTATATATTACAAATCTTATTCAATCACAGCTGCAATTTTTCTTTTCATTTTATTTTACAGAATTACGGCTTGTCACTGGAAGAGCTACGTAACAAACAAGTTTGCAGCCTTTTCAAAATGCAAGCTTTGCAAGCACAGTACTTGTTTTACAGTTAACTAAGAAACATGAATGACATTAAAACTTTAAATAAACAAATTTAATTATAGCACTCCCACACTGTTATACCTTGCTAAGTATACTAAACACAGTGCTATTTTTGTTTTAGCAACAAATGAAGTTTTATCCCACACCACAGTACCTCAAGTTTCTTTGCAATTTTGGCCCAGTCCTCCGGCGTCATGTTTGAAGAATCAAGTAGTGGTGACAGCTCCAGGATTGTGTAGAAAATTCTCTTGTTTTGCTTAGAGACACTAAAAAGAAAGATAATTCAGGAAAAAAAAATCACTATTAGAGCTAACAGCAGCTCATCGCCTCTGATTTTTTTTAACTAAAGCAGTAGCTTCCGCCTGTATCTGCAAGTCTATAGCCAAAGAAATGGTCTTAAATTTGAAACATTAAGTTCCACATTTAGAAGGTTATGACTTGATGTGGTTTAAAGCACAAACACTTCAATTTACTAAACTTAGAATTTGGGAGGCGGGGAGAACTTGGCAAAAACAAAGGCAGGTAAGAATAATGCAGAGTCACTTTGTTTAAGTTTGGAATTGAGTTCTAACATAATGATCCAGGTCTATAAATATCTAAGGTGTGGGGAGCAAAGTGGCGAGGTCAGACTCTTTTCAGCAGTGTGTGGAGACAGGACAAGGGGAAATGGCCAGAAACTGGAGCATAGGAAGTTCCGCACCAATGTGCGCAAGAACTTCTTTACGGTGAGGTGACGGAGCGCTGGAACAGGCTGCCCAGGGAGGTTGTGGAGTCTCCTTCTCTGGAGATATTCAAGACCCACCTGGATGCCCACCTGTGCAACCTGGTGTAGGGAACCTGCTTTGGCAGGGGGGTTGGACTCGATGATCTCTGGAGGTCCCTTCCAACCCCTATGATTCTGTGATTATGTGATAAGTTCATATCTAGCCTTAAGGTTTAAAAAATGCTTTGTAAGTTATTGAGAGGAATCCATAAAGCTCCTAAGATACACAGAGGGTCCACAGATAAGTTTCTACAACGGTTTAATGCTTTGATAACTACAAATTCCTTGCAATGAAGGGAGTCTTCTCTTCAGAGTCTTAGCACTGGCCTTTATTTTTATAGCTTTTAGGAAGTTTACTTTCCTTGGTTTCTGAAATCTGAGGTCAGAGAAAATATTTCCTTTTTTAGCCAATACCTTCAAGTAAACTGTTGTCAAATGACCCACAGTTTCCTAGTGTTAGGCTACCTTCCTAAAGTCTCAGTCGTAGCCTATCAGGCCTGTTAACATCTTGCAGTTAACATCTCTTTTTTTGAATTGGTACCAGACATCTCTCATGAATGATGTGGACTTTAAGCATGAAACAGTATCAAAGATCTTAAAATACTGGCATAGTTGGAAATGGTGGCCCCACTGGTAATCAGCCATTGACTACTGCACAAGTGCAACCTTGATAATTGAGAAGAGACTTCTCTCAGTACAGTGCAGATGAGACAAAGCAACTATAGAAGTATAAAAAAAAGTCAAGTACATGCAGGGCTGAGGAATGCAATGCTTTCAAACATCACATAGCATGAAGCCCAGCAGAAGAAGACCAAAGATAAAGAACTGTCTAGACACTGAGTCTCTTATAGAAGTGCAAAATTCCAAATTTAGAGGGGAATTTTCAGTGTCAAAGGAGAAAATGGCTAGGTAATCCCAGTGGGATTGTTATAGCTGTCTGCTCTCCCTCCCTCCAAAGACCACCCATCTCCCTTTCTTCATCTGAAATCTGACTCTTCCAAGAGCTTTGAATTGCTAGCCACGTGGGCTACAAACAGAGCACGTGTTTTACCCCCACAAAATTTCCCTTTTCTCCACCTTCTTTAACCCATCAGTATAGCCAACTGCATATAAATTGAGCTTTTCTAGTTAAGGTTTGGAGTAAAAAAGGAACTCCGCTATAACTATTTTCTGCTGCCTTCTTGAAGCTTGGAAAAGAATAGAATATCCACCATTTTCACACATTCTAATGTTAGCATTTTGAAGGAAATTTTCAAACCCAAGGAAATGGCCGCAAGTTGTACCAGAGGAGGTTTAGGTTAGACATAAGGAAAAACTTTCTCTCTCAGAGAGTGGTCAGGCACTGGAATGGCTGCCCAGGGAGGTGGTGGAGTCACTGTCCCTGGCAGTGTTCAAGAGGCATCTGGATGAGGAGCTACAGATATGGTTTAGTGGCTTGTGGTAGCAATGGTGATGGGAGGACGATTGGACTAGATGACCTTGCAGGTCGTTTCCAACCTTGTGATTCTATGATTCTATGAAACTAGGAGTGAGAAAGACCACACCTCATGTCACTAAAACTAACTTACAGGCATACTGTCTGCTACAAGGTTAAAATGACAGGGAAAAAAAAAAAACATTTAAAAAACCCTGAGAAACAGATATATACTTAACAGTCAGAATATGTTTGTATTTAGCAATGCAATGGCAAACAAGCAGCTAGCATATAAGGACTACTAGCAGGCCAGCTCAGCCCTTTCTATTTTCCCTTCCAAGCAAAGACATCCAGGAGCATGGCCAACAGCATCACCTTCAGAGCATTCTCAATGTTATTACAACGCCTGAGGATGATGCAAAGTTTTCTGTAACTGTGATTGATTCTTCTACATTTATTTCCTATGAGTGTTAGACAGTCAAAGGCCATGTAGAAGGCCATGATACTCCACAACATATGGATGTGTAAAATAAAGTTTCTGAAAGAATGTGCTTAGAGCACAGAGTTCACTGCCTTCCCTCAGCATTTGCAAGTGCTTTTTTTCCCCCCACTTTCTATTCTTGCTTATAACAATATAAAATATGCAATAAAAAATTCACCACCTAATGAAATCCGAGCAACCACTCCCCATATGAAGCCTGTGTGAGAGTTGCTTACAGTAGAGAAGGCGTTTAATCAACGTGGGGTTATCATTCAAAAAGAACTGACTTACTGTAAGCAAGTCATATAAGTCAATATGAAAAATTGCTTTATTGGCCATCACATTTATATGTGCTGCCTAAGAGCAACTTTGGAAGTCAGGGGAAAATCTGTGAAAAGAGCTTCTCAAGGAAGTGCTGCTTAAATAACATAACAAAACCAAGACCAGCCTAGTCTCCTGCTTTTGACTCCTCTCTCCAAGAGAGATGATCATTAGATGGTATCTTTGCTCATTACGTCATAGTTACAACACAGTTACACAAAGTTCACAGAATACTCCCACTTTCTTCCTTCAGAAAGCTGCATTATTTCTCAATTGCCTAGTTAAAATATCACTCAGCTAGCACAAAAGAGAAAGCGGCAGATTGCCACGACTGACCTCCACAAATGACATGCAGCAGTGCCAGAAAAAAGAGGACAGGACTGTTTTTTAAACTTCAGTTCTTGATCTAAATGACTCTTTCAAGGTTTTCCGCTCTTTGTGGAAAACATATATCAAAAGAAGTATATTTAGGAGTCCAGTGTGCATATTAGTGCAGTTACGTTACATTTTAAATCCCCTAAAGTATTTAAAAGTTATTCGGTTACAACAGTACTGTAACAAATCTCAAATTTTCTTGGTATGGCCAGTGTATTTAACATAAACTCTATATTCACATTCATATTATTCTGCTGGGAGTTCATTATTTTCCCTTAATTCATCTTCCTGCTGTCCACCTTCTAAGAAGTTACTTTTAACAGAGACCTCAGTACAAAATAGAAAATTAATAAACCTTACAATTTGTTTTTATGCTCTGATTTTCTCCATAAAGTTTAAGGAATATCCATTTGCACTCTTATAACAAAACAGCAACAGTCTCATATATTCTTGAGTGATTGTAAAATCATCCTTTGTGTCAAGTTAACATGTTTACGGGGGCAGTCATTCATCACAGCTGTGGAATATCTCAAATTAGCATACTGCCCTCTAAATAAAACCTAAAAGCTTACTAATCATTGCCCAAGAGTTAAGAAGCAATGCAGATTAATTATAAGCCCATCAGCTATTACCATAATGTTGCATAAATTTGGGAAAAACAATCAGGGTTTTAAAAAAAAACAAAACAGAAGGCCTGCAGAATTAAAGCACGAGGCCTATACATGGATGCATTAATTAGATGCTACTTTATCAGCCATGCCGAAGATAATTCACACAGAGCTGTATTTGCAGCTTTTCTAGTTATTTGGGAATATTTGTATGCTTGCATAGTAGCCTATTAATATCAAAATCCAGAAAACATATAGGACTAAGCTGCCCAGAATGCCTGCTTGTTGACAAGTTTATAAGTAATTTCTCAAGCAGTTTTATGACACTTCATGTTTTGCATAGTACCAGGCACACTAGGCTTTTTCCTTTTAGAATCATGGAATCACAGAATCATTAAGGTTAGAGGAGTCCACTAAGATCATCCAGTCCAACTATCAACCCACCCCCACCGTGCCCACTTTTAAGTCAGTGTAAACATTTTTGCTGATTTCATAATAGAATCCCCATATTAATTGTTTGCAGATACAATTATTTATTTATAATTATTTAATTATTTTTATTTTATTTTAAAATCTACACAATTCCCTCTCCCCAGGGAAGAAGTACTTACGGGAGCACCAGTGTGTCATCCGGAAATTCATGGAGGTTGCACAGTTTTGTTTCCTGGGCATACGCATTATCATGCAGCATTGGCATCGTCTTCAAGCTGCTGACTAACTTATTGGCCTCAGGAGCAAGTCCTGAAAAATAAAGAATAAATGAAGTAAATGAAGGATGGAAGGGTGTGAGCAGCACCAAAAGGGGGGAAGAAGTCAGTTTACACAGCTTGTGGCCTGTCCTTCTACACGAAATGTTAGCAGTCCACTGCCAGTTCAGAATGTGAAAACAGTGTAATCAATAAATCTTTGTGCAGTTATTCTTTTCCAGACTTTAAATAAATAAATAAATCCTTTATTTGGCAGAAATAAGGTTACAAATCCCCTGCGTATCAAGTGTTTATATTTCACCTATTTAAATTGTTGTCTGTGTGCAAATGCTGATAGCAAAATGCTACCATTCTCTTCAGTGTTTGCCATAGCTTCCCTCTAGCCAGTGGCAGGATATTTACCTGAAACACTGAACGTTGTTTTGCACTACAAAGCTGTGATATTTTTGCCTAAGCTCCTTAGCTTACATCCTACAGATGTACTGGCACAGACAGCAAAGTGCAATGGTTGCACTGAAAAGCTGTGTGTTAGGTCTCACTGTCAGTGGCAAAGGCATTTGCACAAAGGGGAAAAAAATAAAAGGCAAAGCCTAAAAAAATCCCACATTAGGTACTGAGTGTAGACATACAGAAAAAGATCTGTGTTTATAAAGACAGAGAAACAGCAGCTTCCCAGATGAGTGCTAAGTACCGAGCTCCCCATCACCCTCCCTGGAACAGGCGCTTTCCACCAGCAGATTGAGGACTGAACACTACTTGATACAGTGGAAGTGCATGAGAACTAGATGATCTTAGAGGTCTTTTCCAACTTTAATGATTCTATGAAAGCGTGGATGCATCCTAAGCTCTGTTCACCCTCTCCCTGCCCAGGACTTCTTCCTCTCTGTGGCAGTGGCCCTTAATATGGCCGAGGCCTACACCAGCCCAAGCCCATGCAGGGTGTGCTGGCCCTGCAGGCATTCTGGGGGCAACCAGGTATTTCAAAGGGAATCCAAGTGCTGTTCTCTGCTAGATAAAAAGTCACCTTCAACGTTTAACGCTACATTTGGTTTGACAGAGCTGAGTTCCGCTGTGAACTCAGCCTGCAGCTGCTCTGACAGTGGTAGGATGAAGGTGGTCTCTGCATTTGGCTGCTGAAATGAGCTGAGAGGGAGAGGGAGGTTCGTTTATGGTCTGAATTTAGCAAAGTGGAACATCACATATTTTATTAACTCTTATATCTTTAAGTGACAGCAGCACATTAGTAGTTTCTGGATCAGCAGTACTCCAATTAGATTACAACAATTCCAGTTATAAAATTATATTGCAGTGTTCAAGCAGAGGTGCTTCCTTCTGAACTCCAAGATTCTACTGGTACTGCTGTCCAGATCTGTGCAATCTCACCTGCTCTGACAGTGAAGAAATTCTCAAACCTCATAATTCAACTTTTGCTAGTTCCAGTCAGCCATAGTTTGAGGCTAAATAATCAGAGAATCATCACCACCTGGTCCAACTCCCCTCCAAGGAACAGGGACACCTACAGCTAGAATAATTCTCTCCCACTTCCTAGCTCTTCCATTTGCATAAACACCATTCTCATATAAGTTCACATCTTTTTTATTATTTCATCTTCAAACTCAAACAAGTTTGTTCTTTAAAATATTCCAAAATATAGAGAAACAGCAACAGCATTAGCTGAAGTGCATGCAGCCTGCTTTGCTTAGGGTCTGTTTACTTTCCAAACTGATGGAAAATCCTTAAGAATGGCCTAATCTTTTTCCTGGCTTACCCTAAATGAAGTACCAGGCCTTTTCATAGCCAGCTTCCTTGCAGGATGGCAACAGCATTTGAGTGGCTTTGGTTGGATTCCTACCGGAACATTTTGTTTTACAAAATATACTTAACATGCTTCCAGCTTTGGATGTTCTGTTACTTCAGTTATAACCCCTGCTTATTCCTATTAAAGACGTCCCTAGCTTACTCACAAATGGCCACTGCACTTGGATATAGAGTCATTCTGGCTCTGAAGCTCCACACAGTATCACAGTGCTTTTCTGTTTTGCAGCGTTCACCTTACACTGAATACCGGCCATGGATTAGAGAGCTTACTTCTTCTATTTACTCTAAGAGCAGGAGAGTTGATGAATGATAATATTCTTAAATCTCTTCCCAATGAACGTTCCTCATCTCTGGATCACAAATCTGATGGGATTTTCCTGTGCCTGCTTGACTGTGATCAAACCTTAAGACATTCTGCAGACATACCAAAGACATTTGGCTCACAACCTACGCAGTCCCCTGCACACACCCACATTTAGCAGTATTTTCTGCTCCATTGCTTTAAGGATCCACGCAGGGGAACTCAAGCACAACAGTTTTAAGAACACTTCTACTTTATTACGCATGGAAAATATCTTCTGTGAGCCAAACTCATTAACCGAGCATTTGCAGCATCTTTATCCCCTGCAGAGAAGAGGCAAGCCATGCAACTCATCCAAACACCTCTCATCAGCTGCTGACCTGTTCCTCTGCAGCTGGCCAACCCCATGGTGAGGAGAACAAGGATGATTCTGTCTCACCTGGTTCCAAGGATTTTGTGTTTCGCTCCAGTACTAAAACTAATATAGCGATAGCTACTTATCAATCTCATTAACCAATAGTCTGTGTTGCAGCAGAGAATGGGGAGCTGAAAGACTCCATTTCAGCTGTGTCTTGGGGGCTTGACACCTAAGAACCCACCACAGGAGTTGGGTCCTATTTGGACCACAGCAGTCAGTCCTTTGGAAGTCTATTACATCTAGAAAAGACAGAAAATTAACTATGTTACCCAGAAAGACTATTCCAAGTAATCCTTGTAAGGGGATTTAGCTTAGCCCTGCTTGTGTTTATTAGGTAAGAATTCTCACTTTTTGAGGTAAAAGCTATGAAAGAGAGCAGTGCTCAAGGCTGAGGAAAAGACCTTCCCAAAAGCACCATCCAGGAGGAGCACAGCACAATCTTGGCACAGGGATCAGCGTTACAGTAACCTCACTGCACAGAGCAGCAGGATTATCCTTCTGAACTAACCTACTGATAAGCCAAAAGAGGTGGGAGGAATGAAGTAGGAGGAAGTGGAAGGAAGAAATTTAAAACATGCATTGAGATGGCTTATTTGAATGTAAAGCAGGAATGCTTGGAGAGGCTGCAGGTGACTTTGGTTGTCACTTCACTGTATGAACACAAAGAGACCACCCATCCTCTGAAAAAGACTCCCACAGGGCTAAGCTCCAGGGCTGTAGGGAGTTCAAAAGGTCTGAGGCACTGGGGTTGCCACATGTGCACAGATCAACTGCAAAGCACCTGCTGTGGGCTTACCATCAGACCGGGCAGCAATCAATGATTGTCCATACGTGCACAACGAGCCCAGGGAATGTGACTGTAACCAGCACTGCACACGGGGGCAGCTCTACGTAGGCCTGATGTGTTCTGCAGGGAGTAAGCTCCTATCAAATTGTCAGCGTTCACAAATGATACCATCTTTTCTAGTAAGAGGAAATGCCATAAAAAAGCTTGTCAGCCTAGATGGAAATTAGGTAGGAGCCTTGCTTGCACCCTTCAATTGCTACTGTAAAAGGTTTATGCTGCTCAAGGAACCCACTGCTGTTTACTTTGCTTGAAATAAAACACAGCTTGAGCTATAGTTCTAAACAGGTTTTTTCTAGCTCTTGATCAATAAAAGAAACGAGCATTTTGTGGTGGATTTTTTTTGTTTTGTTGGGGTGTTTTTTTTGTTTTTTTTTTTGTTTTTTTTTTACCTTTGAAGCACGCTGCCCTTCCCATGCCCTTTCACCACCTTCAGTCTAAACACTGTGAACTGCCAAATATTCCTAAAGACGCACTCCAGCTGCTCTGCTGCTGGATCTGTGCACAAGAAGCAGGCAGAACCCTTACCAGGATGCAGCACGTCAGCAGCATTGGATCAGAACTGTCAGATTGTTTGCACGTGCTGTAATGATTGACACATGTTAGGCAACAGAAATAAAGCACACAAGATCCAAAGAGGCTATGGAGTTCATTTGTAAAAGAACAGAGACTTTTTTTTTTTTTAAGGTGTTTGGGAAACTGAGACAGCAGAAATAGGAAATGATGTTAGCAGCAATGCAAATAGAAGAAAGTGACCACGTGTCACTTGAATCACGGATTCCTCTTGCAGCTGTCATACCTCAGGCTCGTTTCGCAGGTTAAACACAGTGACGACAGCCATAAAAAACAAAGCACAACGCTGTGAAGTATGTGCCCTACAGTAACAAGGAACAGCAATTGCCTGAGAAGGAAGGAAACAAATCTAGTGTAGAAAGCTTGGAGGTGAAGCCCCAAGTGCTTGAAACCTACAAATGCATACCCGTGATTTCAACTGTGAAACTCTGCAGTAGGTAACAGGAGCACCCTAGTTGTATAGCTAGAAGCTTACAGACTTTAGCCACCCTGGGACACTCCACTGCCTACCAAGTAAAGAAAGAAGAAAAGTGAACTTACGTTCATTGAAACCAAACGGCTCCCATTCTCTCCACACCCCCAACCCGACATCATCCTAAGTGCCACGGGCTAAAAAATGCGCAGCGTGAGCGGCAGAACGAAGCTGGTTTCATTTTCAGCGCGCGAGCGTGAAGAGAAAGGACTGGCGCTCCAGGAAACACGTTGTTCTCTGCCCTGCCGTCCCCAGCCCAGGGGCCGCTGCCCAGAAAGATGCGCTCCACCGATGCAGACGCGGGATTTGAGGAAAAAGGACCCCGTTTTGGTGCCGGCTAAAAGCCCGGCTTTTAGCTGGCGCAGGGAGCGGCCTCCTTCCCCTCCGCCCGCAGAACGCTGCGCCCCACGGCTGCAGCCCGACTCGCCCCGCACCGCGCCCCCGGCGCCCCTCACCCTTGTCGTCCTGCACCATGCCGATGGTGCCGCCCGTGTTGATGACCAGCACCCGCGCCTCGCTGACGGCCTTGCAGCCGGAGAGATTCTCGCGGTGGGTGCCGGACAGGGCTCTGCCCAGCGAGCCCCGCGCCACCGCCGCCTCCATCCCGACCCCGAGGAACCGCTACCTCCCGCGAAAAGGCGAGTTAGAGGACGGCCCAGGGGCCGCCTCCGTCCCGCCCCCGCCGGCCGGGCAGGCAGCGAGGTGGGGCCCAGAGAGGCGGGGAGAGCGGCACCGCCTCCCGAGCACGCCTGTCTGCGGGGGGCGAGGGAGGGAGATGGGCGGTGAGGGAGGAGGAGACGGCCCGGCCCCTTTGGTGCCGCCGGACGGAGGAGCGCGGGGCAGCGGTGCGGGATACGGGCGGGGGAGGGCTGGATCTTCCCCTTGTTTATCCGGAAAGCGAGGACGGGAAGCCCTGTGCTTACCTGGCTCGTTCCCCGTGCCTGCTTATGCCCTCCGTTTCCGCTTCCTCACGTGGACCCATCGCTTCTATCCAAGTTTTCTCGCAAGAATGGAAAGAAGATCCACCTTCAGGCAGCGCAACAAACAGGAGACCTGGGACAGTACGGCCTGCTGACAGTGGTCAGGGTTGGGGGTGGAATGGTTGCCCTGTAGTAAGTTAAGAGCAGTTGAACAAGCAGCACAGCAGAAGGATGCAAAGCCACTTCCAGATGGATCTCTCAGTTAAATCAAGCATCCCTCTGTACTTCTCTGCCCACAAACTCCTTCGTCTGAGCTCGTGTCCCTTTGAGGACATTCGCCCTAAGGGACTGCTATCTCCTGCCAATCCGTGACCACACGGTTCTCCCGGCACACAGTTACAGCTCCTATTTCTCAGCCCCTCCCAAAGTACTGGGGGAAAACCAGGCTCATGGTCAGCAAAGATGCTTGGTGCGACTGTGCCTGCCCTTCCTTGTTCCCCGACTCCATCCTTCACCCCAGCCTTGCACAGGAAGACAATGATGGACAGCACTGATAACACGCTTGCTAAAACAGATTAAGAACCACAAATCTGTCTCAAACTGGAGGGCTGAAAGCGGTGATAGCAGACACCTGGTTTGGCAGCTGAGGGCCATTTGAGCATGCACCTAAAAGTATGACTATGAGTCAATCATTTTACCCTATAAATAGTGAGCAGCCAAAGAGTTGGTCCCCTTGAGCTCTCCTGCATGGCCCTGGATGCATGATGGGATCTCCGCTCAAGTATGGATACCTTTTGAGGTTACACCCACACAGAGATCCCTGATGCCGTGATGTCAAGACACCTTGCCGATACAGATCCTCAGTAGGTGACTAATTATTTGTTTTAGGTTTTGTTAGCTTTGCTAATATTATATCTTTGTGCATGTATGATCCCTTAGACACAAACTGTTGATCAAGTCTGGGACTAGGAGCAGATCCAGCCACACCTAGACTCCTCACCTCCATGTTTTAAGGAGTTTAGAAAGCAATGGGGTCATCATGACTCAGTGACAGTCTCTTCTATGTGTGTGTTTAACCCTACCTGCTATGTAGTAAATAATTCGGTGTATCCAGCCATCTGGTTGGTCAAATCTGGTTTAGTTAAATCACTACATTATGTTATATCAATAAATATACTCTCTTATGAGTGAAGCGTATAGTGTGGTTGTTTCCATACATGCAACCAAGTGTTGTATTTGTAATAAATACTGTAACAGTGAAATTGGTGAACTGCCAATGTAGGGATCATAAAATTAGTTTCCACCCTATTCTGCATTATAGACTTGAGTTTCAGCTTATACATCACCTGTGACCAATAACAGGGTAGGTGTTTCTCAAATTCTCCTACAATTTCCTGTAACAGTCCTCTTAAGCTTCCAGACGTACAAGCCCCTCTTCACCTCTGAAGTAGAAGCATTATGCTTCAAAGCTAAATACAAGTTGAGGCCAATTTTTTTAGAGTTTAGTGTCTGGGTAAAAATAGTTGACATCTGCACTAGAGGGCAATTTTACAGGTAAAGGAGCTAGGGAGGTATGACTTACATGATCTGCAGTTCCACAGATCTGACATCCTTGTCTGCGCACCCACTGGCACAGGTAAGAACCTGAGGTGTTGCCTCTTTCAGATACTCATTGTCTTTATCCTTAGAAATCAGTAATACGGTTGAAAATTTCACTGCATAGTTCTGTCTCCTGTAGTAAAAGCATTCATAGAATTATTAAGGTTGGAGGAGACCACTAAGATCAAACAGTCCAACCATCAACCCATCCCCACCATGCCCACTAACCACGTCTCTCAGTGCCATTCCCTCCATTTGAGATTTTTGTTTTTAAAAACCAAACAGAGCAGCATATGTCAGAAGAGCAATCTGTTGGTTTGACGTCTTCGCTTTACAGAAGTGGGTGGAGAAGGAGCTTAATGCTCTTTGAATTAGTTCTGTTGTTCAAAGTTGTCTTAATATGAAATGATTCACCTAAAATGCAATTGTAGTAGTGCACTGTTACATCAGAGGCAAGTATAGGCACAACGCCATGCTTGTGCTGCAGCTAGAATAAAATAAACGTATTCAGTATGTATCTTTGCTGGACTCCCTTCAAAAAGCTGTCCCTGGCATCCATGAAATCTTTTGGATTGCTTGTACCTCACCCACACTGTCCTCCCCACAGCTGTTGGGGTTGTTGAAGTCCCTCAGGAGGACCAGGTCTATGATGAAGGCAACTTCTCCCTTTGTGAAGGCAACTTCACCCCCTCCTGCCCTTGAGTGGCCTTTAGTGCCTACTGCTACTACTCATGGTGATGATGTCACCCAACAGTCAGTGATTCTGACTAGAAAGCTCTCAAAAAGCCTTGAGACAGATCCTTGCTGTGCTATGCAATCTAGTCAGCCCTTCACACAGAACAAAGAGCCAGCCACAGCCCTCATTTCCCTCCTCACCATAAAAAAGCCTGTATCTATACACTGCATTATATATATTAAATATATATATAAAATTACAACTCTATACTGTTAGCTGCATGCACCCAGTAATCACTTTTTATTTTGTACTGCACCATTAAGAATGATATTCATGGATCTAAAGTAAATTGAAAACTAGCATAAGAATGACTCATTGCATAAACGGATGGATGGATGGGTGACTAGGTACCAGCTCCATAGAAACAGTCTAAAGAATATACAGGAATAACACCTCAACTTAAATAAAAGATGTTGACAACAGAAAAACAATTATGGAGCACAAAGAGTTGCAACAGACGTATTTCCCTGAAATGATGTCACAAGTGACAGAACATTATCTCACAGGGGAGGCAATACAACCTTAAGCCATCCATTCCAAGACGGGTCTATTCCAACACTTCCAATAGCTCAACAAAAGGCCCAGATTGTCTTAAGAGTGTAAACCTGGAAGAATCAAAAAGTCTCCCTGGAAACTTAATTGGCAAGGCTGTATTTCAAATAATGTTCTTGTAAGCAGAGAAGAATGGTGGCCTTGAACGACTTAACAGACATGAGATCCAAAGCTGTGAGGAGCGTGAAGCAGGGAGTTTTGGAATCAGAAGAGCAAAGTGATATTTAATATTATGTAGCTAATAGCATCCAATATATCAGGAGGAGTACAGTGACACTCACTAGTTGGAAGGAGTTCCTGCCATCCCAGCCGGTTTGCTCCAGCAGCCATGTACCAGCCCTGCAGTCTGTCAACATGACCTTTAGCTCTGAGGTTGGGAAAAGAAAGAAATGAAAAAAATCAGCCCAGTGACGCAATGTCCTGCTAGTTAGCATTGTCACAGTTGTTCTGAACATTGTGAATCAAACAGGATTAGGAAGTCTGCCAAGTGAGTCTAAGTGGGAGCTGAGGAAAAATACAACAAAAACAAACGCGCACCAAAAAGCTTCAAACTGTGAACAGACAGCAAAGAACACTGCTTGGTAGTACTTGACAGGCTTTCAGGACAGTTTTCCTTTCTAAAAAATAATTCTAAGTGAAGACTTCTCACATATTTCAGTTACTTCTTTCTGATAAGTAACAGTACAGTGATTCACTGCACAAAACGTACAGTTTTTTACCCATGTACCCCATTTCAAACTCTACAAAAAATGTTAAAGTTCACTAAGGAAGATAATGCAAAATATCTACTGCTCAAATCATCTTTATTGTATTGCCTAACAGTAAAAACACTTGACTGTTCTCACATATTACTACTACCCACTGCTAAAACATCTATACAAGCACATGTTATAATGCCCTGTGAGATACGTCAGTGTTATCACCATTCTAAGCTGAAGAAACTGAGGAACATAGCTGGGTACTATTCTGGGTACTATACTCTGGGTACTCCAGAGTTAAGCTCTCAGCACTCGGATTGGGTGGGCAGTCCTTCACCCAACAACAACTCTATTCATAGGACAATACAAACAAAGTAGAAAAAACATTCAGATTATTTTTGGATATGAAACTAAAACAAAATTTTCTCTCACCTGAGAGTTTAGTGATTTTTTTTTTACTTGATGATAGGGTTCTGTTATGTCAGATCATTAAAATGTGACTCAGCCAAAAAGGCTATTTTTGTCAGAGAATCTTTTAAACTGGCCACAGAACTCACACACCTTATTTGACACTACCGTACCTGCAGTGGGTAACACCAGCAGCTCACTACCTTATTCTGGTTTTTACAAATGAGAGCGACCTGTGACAAGCTGAAACTGGAACCTATATCCTGTAAAAAACTTCTTTGTACTGCAGTCTCGTAAAGGAAAAAACAAACAAACCCTCGTTCTCCTTTTTACAATTTAACTGGACTGCATTCCTCAGTGGAGTAGCACCATGTCAGCCTGACATAAACTGCTGCACTTGGCCGTGAGACTTCTGTTCTGTAACCACAGGATATTCAACAAATGTAGTAGTAATACAAAGATCACACGGCCTTCATCAATGAAAGAAGTATTCAAGCATGTTTTGTACCATTCACTATATATGAAACAGCATTTAATATAAGATTATACTCTAGATATACAAATGAGGCCAAAAAAAAGTCATTCCCCAGCAGATCTAGGATTCAGCCTTTAGTTCAGACATGAAAGTGAAATACATGTCTTCCAAAACAGTTACCTTCTTGTACCCGTCATACATATAAACAGCAATACAACACTTGCTGCTCCCATTTACATAACATCAATGGCAAAATGGCAGTCGGCTGAAGTCTGGGAAGAAAGATGCTGGTTCTTAGACCAGCTGAGCAACCAAGGCTCTAAACGTTACTGCAATCATCTCTATGGCTGCTAACTCTTAAGGAGGAATTTGGTGATCTCTTCTGATTATTCAGCAATCACTGGATTGAAGTAGTGTGTGATATATACAAACAGATCGCTCTGGAAAAGTCTTAATCTCCACACATGGGGCTTTGAGCAACCTGGTCTAGAGGGAGGTGTCCCTGCCTATAGCAGGGGGTTGGAACTAGATCTTAAAGGTCCTTTCCAACCCAAACCATTCTATGATTCTATTACTCATTTTTGGACCACAGACAAGATTATTCTTTTCCACGAGTTAAGTACACAGGAGGGCTTGGACCTTATGTAAACCTTGTTCGTGAATGGTTGACTCGCTATGGTATAAATACTCCATTTTCCCCTTTCACTGGTACCCTCATCCCTCCTCAGCCATGAGCCTTGTAACCACATTAGTTCAAGAGGACATTTACAAGCCTGAACCGTACAGGTCAATCTGATGATCCTCATTCCTCAACTCCTTCAGAAAGAACTGGTCATGTGATGGAATACGAGGTACTGTATGGCTGCTGTGACCACCAATGATGCAAAGCATAACAATCAGCCATGGCCAATCTAGAGCAGTACTCAAATGACTCAGAAGTTTCTAGGTTTGAGTTTGAACATATCCTAGGACTCAACAGCGTCATGTAGCAGAAGGCTGCATGTGCTGGCAAGGCTGTATATAAATGCAGTCAATGTAACATACATGGTTTGACTCAAGGACTAAAATACAACAAACAATAAAGCAAAGAAGAACAATAAAGAATAAAGCAAACAAGATACACGAGTACCATGTGGCATGAATCAGAGGCCTCGTGATAACAGAACCCCAGAGGCTGCTGGCAGGAGATAAACTACTGACTTGTCCTTTTTTAAAGGCTTTAGAAAAACAGAGTAATATTAAAAGTCATTCAGGCATACAACCAGTAAAAGTGAACAGGCGCCAGAGTTCATAAGGCATGTGCATGTGATCAGCCCAGTGAGGATGAGGAGCGCGCTGTAACCGATAGACCGCTTTGTTGGCAGTTTGTACTTTAACAACTAGCCAGGTTCTAGAGTGGCTGGAGCTCTTAAAAGCAGTGTAATGTTTAATTGCAACTGTTAGGGTGTTTACTACACTCCTCAGTTGGAGGTTGTAGGGGTTTATTTGTTTGTTTAAATCATTAGTTGGTGTTTAAACACCAGTCCTTGACAATTCAGAACTACATAATGAACCAGACTGCTTGCCAGTGGCTACCCACATCCTTCCACCTGATAACCTGGGGCGCTGCACCACAAGGCCCAGATTCCTCTGCAGTGTCCCACCTCTGCTTGAATCAAGGGAATTCACACCTCTTTTCCTGACACAGAAAGACAGAAAGCCACGCTACAGCTGCTCCTTTATAACAGACACTCTCCACACGTTTCCCTTAGCTTCTAACTTTCTTTATAACTACTGAAGAACAGGATGATGTCAAGAGTGGTTCTTCTGTAAACGCCTCCTTTAGCCTCAAGTTTCCTTTTGATTCCAACTCCATAAATCACTAATCCACAAAGTATGCAACACACTCCCTTATCACTCAGCACTACATAAATGCCAGTAAGAACTGAAGAGTGTGTCCAGCACCTCAGGATACTTCACAATTTTAGCCAAGTCTTCCCCTGTCCTGTTACATGAATCAAGCAGTCATGCATACTCTATGACTTGCAGATAATCTTCTTGCAGCTACAGTAATTATAATAAAGAATGAATAGAATAGCATAACCATAGTCTATAGTCCTTTTACTCTTTTTCTCCACATTACAGTAGGTATTGTAACTCTAAGTCAGTCTCTGTATGTTTCAGAACAGTTTGCAGCAGCTTTTTATTTCCTTCAGACAAGAACTGCTGCAGATTTTATTTAAACTAATGTCAAAATGATTCAAAACAGAGAAAACTTACCAAAGATAGCCAGCTAAATTTGACTGCACATCAATACTTAGCATGAGATAAATTAAGAAAGAAAAAAAAAAGCTAGAGAGTCTGAATACATGGATATATAGTTTTCAAGCAATCATAATAGTCAATATTGATGTAGCAGGAAAAAAAGACCATCTCAAACAAACTGAAAAGCCATAGTTTGAAATCGGGCAGCAATAAAGACAAAAACTTGCATTTTAATATTAAAATAATCATCACATCATCATCAGTGTGATCAGCTCCAGAAGCACAGAGTTTTGTGCAGAACTCGCTATCTTGAATATATGCATAGGTAATTGTGCAAGAGGTCCTTTCCCTTCCAGTTTGTCTATATGAACATTTACAACACAGTACAACAGAACATCCATTTCTAAAATGATTTTGTGATTGTTCATATGCTTTTGTTGAAAGCATCCACTTAGCAAGAGCATAAAAATCTGTTACTTACGGGAGCACTGCTGTATTCTATAGAAGCTCACAAGTACCAGGCTTTCCTCTGTACACTTCTCCATCCTGTAGCACTGGCACTGAATTGCATGTATCACTATCAGCTACTGTAGGAATATATTAGCTTCAATAACTATTCTAGTTATTAAGTATTAATTAGTATTAATTCTTAGATATTATTAAGACTATCAGCAGCAATCACATTTTTTTTTCTTAGTGTATCCTCAACCTTCTTAACTTCTACTGCATGAATTAAATCCAATACCTATTCCCTAAAGAACACATGAAATAGATTTAAAGTAGGTCACTTCAGTATCCGTCTTAACTGGTGAGTGGGAAGGAAGACTTTGCCAATGATTGCTGTCCAGACCAAGTTAAACTCACTCACAGAGATCTATGGTTTTAACTAGAGAAAGCAAAGGAACTCTCTACAGCTTTTCTTGTGTGTGTGTGTCTAAATGCTTAAACATTGCTTACAGGTGCATCTTTCCTTTTTTTTAAACACAGACGTTCAAGGAGAAAGTCACCCCTGGGTCTTTTATTCTGTCTTTGAGGGGGAAAAAAAAGTGAAGTAAGACTTAATCCTTTGTGGAAAGAGCAAACACAGTAGAGAAAAAGAAACCCATCTCAATGATTAGTGCAGCACTTGGGGCAAGGAGACTTGAGACAAGTTTCATAAAGCACTGCATCAAAAAGTGCTTTGGAGAAAGCAGTCACTGTTCTTTTTGGAGGGTATGAGGAAACAGCTAAGAGTGTTTGAAGCACACTAGCCCTCTTTCCTTACAGAAAGGAAACTCCAAATAAAACTATGCTTGAGGGCCACTAAATTGATCAGAGGGCTGGAGCACCTCTCCTGTGAGGAAAGGTTGAGGGAACTGGGATTGTTTAGCTTAGAGAAGGCTCCAGGGAGATCTCATTGTGGCCTTCCAGTACTTGAAGGGAGCACATAAACAGGAGGGGGAATGGCTGTTTACAAGGGTGGATAGTGAAAGGACAAGGGGGAATGGTTTTAAACTGAGACAGGAGAGGTTTAGGTTAGATATTAGAAGGAAGATTTTCACACAGAGGGTGGTGACGCACTGGAACAGGTTGCCCAAGGAGGTTGTGGATGCCCCATCCCTGGAGGCATTCAAGGCCAGGCTGGATGTGGCTCTGGGCAGCCTGGTCTGGTGGTTGGCGACCCTGCACATAGCAGGGGGTTGAAACTAGATGATCATTGTGGTCCTTTTCAACCCAGGCCATTCTATGATTCTATTATTTGATGGCAATGCTGTTTTGAGTTCTAATCCTTTCTACACGCTAAAGTAGATGGAAAAACAAAAAACACTGTACCTATTACACCTTGAAACAGTGCTGTTAATTATTTCCAAAATCAGTATAACTCATCAAGTTAATGCTTATATCTTCCCTCAAACTATAATTCTAACATGCATCCCAATTCGCATGGCTTTTTTTCCTGACATCTGTATGTAAAGTGGCGTTTCATTATAATCTATTTTAAGGAGCATGGCAAGTATACACAGCCCTCAGCATGGCATGTTGCTTCTGCTTTAAAAATACACAGGGCAATGCAGCCCAAAGGACAGACTGCCTTGTTTACAATGCAAACATACCAACAGTCTCAAGGACCAGAGCTACAGTTCTAAACTTATCTTCATTTAAGTGAGCGCTATTTCTTCTGCAATAAAGTTACAAAACTGAAAAGGCCTGAAAAATCTCACTACTGGTTGTGCACGACTATGCTTCTTTCCCCTTAAGATCAATTATCCACTAATCTCAGAAGTTTCACCCTCAGTTATAAGCAGCAACATCCGTGCTGTCTCTCTACAGCAATCCTTTTTCCTGAGAAAATCATCCCTGTGGCCGTGTGAACAGCTGACAAAAGGGAAGGTGCGTGAGCCTCGGGGGGCCATGTGAAAATGTAGCGTCCAGATTTGTTGCTTATTTTTAATAATTATATTCACTTTGTAGAAGTGTTCCTATACTGAAATAACTATAAAGCAAGTGCTTACAAGTACTATAAAGAACCAACTTCGGAATCAGAGCTGACCTTTCAGCAATTCTTGTGAACTTGGAATAACAGCTGCTATAGTTACAGAACAACTGTTATAAGAGTTAAATCAAGCAAAAAAAACCCAAACAAAACCAGTTCACTTCAATCAAGTTACCCAGGCAGATTATGGGTTATTGGACTGGGCAGAAGGGGAGTTAGATACTCCATTATTCGAAAGGACAAGAGCAGAAACCTCTCAGCTTTTTTAGGACACGATCCATTACCTCTTTGCTGAAGGCATTACATCACACAAGTGGAAGTTCAAAGGGTAACAATAAGCATACGAATAATGCCAGCAGATGGCAGCACATGCACACAAACTCACCACGACAGCAAGACACACGATCAATGTATATTCTGACTTTGTTTTTAGTAACAGATGCATACTGTTCCTCTGTCAACTCTTAACTTCAATGTTACTTATGAAGAATCCTAAGAAATCAGTCTACTTATACCATCCATTTTGGTATTGCAACACTGCGTTTTCCTATAGAGATCCCCACCACGACCAGGCAGAGCAAAGATTTGACATCTTGGATACAACACTGGTGAGGAGTACCATTCTAAGGCACTTGATTTCTTCATATTAAACACATCACAATACAAAGTGTGATGTTTTATAATTCACAGGTATCACTAAAATAGATGAGGAAATAATGCTCAGAAGCAGCTACTGAAATCGCCTAATATACAGCTGCCCCTCTTGACTCCAAGTGCAGCTTAAAATAATTACTTAAGTATCCCCTCACATTCCCCAAATCTGCTTGCCTTTTAAAACAGTGACCACTGATGATGTCCTTTCTTCAGAAGACAGCTGGATTTAAACGATCTTTAGATCACTGAGTTAAGACTGAAAAGATGAATGTTCTTTCAAGTACTGCTTTTGTATTCATGTATTTCATGAAAGCAATCACACAGCATCAGTAACTACATTTAGCTTTTATTAAGCACGACTGCACAACAGAACAGATAAACCCATTTTATTTCACTTCTACATTTTGTTCTGAAACCACTCACTGACCTCACTTTTAGAGCTAAAGATCTCATAATCAGAAAAACAGACGGGATGAAACAAAGGTGCAATGAATCTGCACACAGGAAAAGGAACCATGTTTTGTTGTAAGAAAAATTAATGAAAAATGCATCTAACAAATAAAGTTATACTTCTGATTAGAATACAACCTAAATATTCAGTTTCCCTGAGCTTTCAGGTTTAAAATATAAATCAATCAAAAAGTAATGACAAAAAGAATAAGAAAAGGCAACTTCCAGTTGCAAGACTGAATCAGAACCCACAGCTCACGAGCTTTCAGACAGAAAATGAACAATTAAAGCTAATTTTGTCTTTCACATGCATTGTGATAAACCAGCTCAGAATTATTATTAAGCAGAAAATTGCATCCTGCTCTATGAAATAAGTGTATCTGCTCGAGGTCAGTATACCTCTGCTTTTAAAGTATAAATAAAAAAGAAGCGTACGTAACAATGTACCAAACTATGTTTTAATACCCTTACAGTAATCTTAAAGAACAGTCTTCTGAAACACATGTCTAACGGTTTTATATAGAAGACAAAACATTTTTAAACTGGCTGTAATATTTCTTCCTCTGAAAGACTTCCAGCAATGCTTAAACATCCAACATAACAAGCTGATGCAGATGATAAAGACCACCTTCTCCTTTATGCTTCTCTTCAGATGGGTCAGCGATATGCTGTGAATCCACCTAATCAAAAGAAAGATATGTTAGAATTCAACCTTATAAATGCTCTCCTATGAAACACAGTTAAATAAAATATATTCTTGTTTCACTTCTGAGAAGCTTTGACTGTTTCAAATCATGCAGGCATTTCAATATGCTATACATTTCAGCATAAGAGCTATTAGTATGAAATAAATGAGAACACCATTCCATAACCAATTCCAAGGCATTACAGGTAGTATTTTATGTAATGACCATGTCCTGAAACCCCTCACACTTGAAATATAATGTGGAAAATCCTGACAGAAGGTTTATACATCAACTAGTTACAAAAAGCTAAATGCTAACATAGCTGAGAATAGGAGATTATCTTGGCAATACACCAAGGAAAAACGAGTTTAAGATATAAAAACAAAGACAGTTTGGCATAAGACATGATACCAAGACACACTCCAGCCCCTCACTGGATGCACACTATAAACCTGACAACAGTGGACAAGCACCATGGGCCCATTCTTTCTGAAGAAACCTAAATCTCTCATTTATATGCATTGGGTTGTGAGAGGGATTGGGAGGATGCATATGGAAACCTTACTCCTGCACTCAGCAATTCATCACTTCCTTCTAGGTAAGAAAATGCAGTTGTTTATTATGGCATCCACACAGGGAATCTAGCAGCCTGCAAAGCCTTTTTAGAAAGTTAAGTAAGATTTCTAATAGGGTAGGAAGCTATACTTTCCAGTTGGAACCCTCCCAGATTGAGGAAACTACCACCTTCTGATCCCATCACACCAATTCCAAAACAAGCCATATTTCTGTCAGCTTAAGAGGGAAAATCTGGAATCCAAAACAAAACTAAACTGCACTGTCTCCAGTAAGCCTTAAACAAGAAAAAATGAAGAAAAAAAATGTAATGCTCCTTGATAGGAAGAATACAAAGTTCACACATTTAAAGGTAAAGCTGCCTCTACAATCTCAACTGAAATATAAACATGAAGTGTTCTCTTTGAAATGTCTCAATTTTTATATACATAAAGCTATTTTGTTAAAATTGATTTTGCACAACTATGGTATCAGCAGAAGGTGATGCAAACAACAGTTGCTGATGCCTGAAATTACATTCTGCAGTGCTTTCTGTTTCTTTAAGTTCAATGCATTTTCTCCCTCAGCATCAGGAGATATCCTTCCAAAGAAAATCCTACTTCTGATCACTCAACTGAACATGCAGGGGTACTATGTTCTTTTTCATATTCTTTTATTACTATTTTTCTTACACTCACTTGATTCCACACATACGGCTTCTCATACCACTTAGGAACAACTCCAGGTCTTGGTTTGCAGATCAAACTGAAATTACATAAAAATAACCTTAAGAAATATATTTAATTAGTCCAATGCAAATATAAAGAAATGCTTATAGCAGATAGAACTGGGTATCTGTAAGATGTCCATGCTAAAAGGAATCTTAATTTTACATGTTAATATGCATATAGTCTAATTAATTCACTTACCTGGACTTTGCCCCTTTAGTTGAAGTCAAAAGATAAACTTACAAGGACAGTAACCACAGTTGTTTGTTTGCTCTGTTGGTTTCTTTCTTTTTCTTTTTTGGAAGGAATTAATTATTTTTCAAATTGACACAGAACTACAATTTGCAACTGTCATTTATTCTGTAAATTTTATGCATGCTTCCTAGAACATATAATAAAGCTATTTTTAGGGCACTTTGTTTTGCATGACAACTCAATTACTATAGATCGTCTGCCCGCTCCAGTTATTTCCTCAAGCCCTGCAAACTGCAACAGTAGCAGACTCTAATTAATTCTGTCTAGATGTGTTTTTCAAACACACATTTTAGTCTTAAGTAGTGGTGACATGCTGTATACATAATTAGCTTTCAAAAAAAAAGGAAAAGATAATGAAAGATTACTGAAGCTGTATTTTTACATATTTACTCTTAGTAATAGAAGTTTTTTCCCCCCTGAGGGATTAACGAGATTAAAAAGTATTCGTAATTAAGACAGATTTTTAACACATGAAAGAAACATGACAAGAACCAGATTGTTTCTTCCTTCTTAAAGACAGAAAGATGCATTGCATTAGAAAGTCTGAAAAAATAATCCAGAATAAAATCAACAATTATTTAATTTGGTTTCCTGCTAGTTTGACACCTCCCCATCCTGCAGAACCCTGCTGTAAGCTCCCCCACCCCTACTTCAGCTGCCTGTGTCCCAAGGTCAAACACAAGATGGCTACATAACCTTGGCTCAGCCAACAAAGAGTGGTAAAGAATCTGCAGACAGGTAAGAAAAGTAGAAAAATTAATAGCAGGATCATGGGACAGCATTAGTAGCAGCACAAGGATTTCAGGAGGTACAAAACAGCAGTGACATTTTTACGCCCTGAACTTTGCATCTGAGAGTTTTTATCCAAGCATAAGCTCCTCTTACTGCCACAAACAAACAGGCACCTTCAGAGAGGTTTTGTGTTTCTGCTTCCTTCTGCCCCTCTACTTCCCTACAGTTATTACCACATGAATCATGTGAGCAAGCTTCACTTAGATTTGAAGACTGAACATGGTACTAGATGAGTGTCCAAAGGCAACACAGACACCAACTGGCCTAAGGTACTTGGACACAAACAAGAGATTAAATATTGCATCATCAGTGCACTCAACAGCTGGTACTTAAACAGGAATTTTGCCAATGTGAAATGCAAACACGTTGCTGGCAATTTGCACCAGTGCTTCTCTGAGTACATCTCTAAGGTACAGCCTTTATGAAGCTGTACCACCCCTTTATGGATGTACAAACCAATCACTAACAGCTGGCTTGAAGCTGCCATGTCTCTATGCAACAAGAGCAGCTGGCATGTCTTCAAGACTGCAGCATGCATGGCGTAGCATCTAAAATAACCACCTTGACCCCTTACCTGATCCAACACCTGCTGGTCAGCTGACATGTTAGGTATCCCCACATCTTCTGGGGATTTTCTATGGCTTTTTAACTGCATTTCATTTCCACTGCCTCAAATGGTAAGGCTGACTGCCCCCACATTTGCACACTCATTATAAAATGATATATATTTAATTTTCTGTCAAGTATTGAAAATTAAAGTACATTGCATTTAGTCTTCTCACAGATGGAAGAAAAACCGAACAGTTGTATTCAAAACCAAGAAACACCTGAAAACTCAGCATGAACAGCTGTTCTAATAATCATTTTTATAACCGAAGGTATTAGCAGTTAAGCTTAAAAGCTTCTGATCCACAACAGCATGAGAAATTGCCTCATTTTAGCAGTTACTTTAGAAAAGCTTATTGCAGGAAAATGTCCCATTTACTAGAGATGAGAGCAATACTAGAGAGTGTAATAACACACAGAAGGAGCTGCTACAGGGACACCTAATTGACCAGGCCAGCCTGAACACTTGCCACAAGCTGAAAGAACTCTCAAGACTGGCTGCACTGACTCATGACACTCTTTTCAGAGCCCCTGTTCCAGTTACAGAAGCTGAGAGGTCTGCTGAAGAAAGACAGGTGGTCTTAAGTTCAGTAACTTAGGACTTCCAGCAACTAAGTTGGTCAGCGCCTCTCCTGTTGATACCTGTTTAGGGAGGAAAAGCAACACGAAACTCAAAATCAATTTAGAGAGAGTAAATTTTAAGTCTTTCTGTGCTTTTATACCATAGGTTTGAGTACAGAAAAGTAAAGATGCCACAGAACTGGTATTCTGTAGAACAGGTTTTAAGCTTCCTTGAAGAACCAGTGCTTCCACAAGCAGCCTGAAGTTGTTGAGCACTCTGCTTTTTAAAACAAGCAAATTAAATGCATCACTAAATGAAAACATCCTATATTATCATTTCCCCAAAGCCTAATCTGAGCTATGCTTTCGAGTTACGCTTCAAGCAATCATTTACTTTCTTTTTGCTGAGACAGTGAAACGCAAGTTCTTATTTCTACCAAATGATTACCTTAGAAGTAACCGGCGAACATTTTCCTGCAGCTGAGGCATCTCCTCTTTTTCAGAGCACACTGCACATTCATGGAGCAGCTTATTAATGGCTGCCCTTAGGATGTTGATCTGTAAAAGTAACAGAATATAAAAGTAAAATATAAAAAAAAATACAACTCTTGAACTACAGAACAGCTTGGGTTTGAAAGGGACCTCAAAGATTATCTAGTTCCAAACCCTACACGGGTGGCAGAGTTGCCAACCAGGCATCTAAACCACTCCTAGCAGCTCTGTGTTGCACTACATCGACACGCACAAAAGGTGGTTGTGGCACTCATAAAATTGAATTGCAATTGGAATATTAATGTACGCAAAAGCATCTGAAGCTTTGAAACACTTCTTCCTCCAGATGCACCACTGCCGGTAGAAGAGGTTAATGCTCCAGACACTTCAAGATTAATCAGATACGCTTCAGAAGATACAGGCTACCAACACACAATTCCTTCTAAAACATTTTAAGGGTTTTCTCCATCCGTCCATAATTTTTACACACGCAAGAGCCTGGTGCTACCATTATGGCTAAGGTGTAACGCATACAGATATTACACAGATAAATGCCTTCAAAACAGAAAAGCTCACTGTATCTGCACACCACCATGACCCACCACCTCCTTAAAAAACCTCTAGAATCCACTGGTAACCTACCATAGCTGCTCTGCACATAGAGCTGCTCAAGGCACGTGAGGTCTTTCACTGCCTAGTATCAGATTCCCAGTGCAGATTAGTCAAACAATAAGCAGAACTGTATTCCTCATCAGAACATTTTTGCAATTTGTAGACAGTTCTGTCAGAAGGACATTTGCACACACGTGGTTTTGGACAGCAGAATAAGCTGTATTTAACTTGTCCACAAGGGTTTTTATTGTTTGACTGATTTGTTCTGGAAGAAGGAGCTTGATATAGTTGACCTCTAAGAACTGTAAAATTAAACTGAAGGCTGCAAAGCAAAAATACTACGCTGATCTGTAAAGTAATAACCAAACAGTAACAGTAAAAAACCATAAACAAGCACTGATAACTTATTAGTGATAAATCAGCACTTTTGTTTTGAGAAGTTTACAGACTGTTGTACTAAAATATTTGATTTTACTCATCAAAATGTATGGGCAGTAACTCTGTCTGATAGAAGTCCAAGGTTCTAAACAGGCAGTGCACATTTTAAATAAAAAATAATAGTAATAATAAAGCTTCAATTGTTCCAAAGGCTGCTAGGATTCCAGCTAGTAAAACATTTAACAAGTTAAGATGCACTCAATTCTACTTATGTATTAATTTACATTGTAGTAGGGTACAAATTTTTACCTCCAATATGTCATCTACATCAAAATGCACATCAAATGTTAGCTCCATGTCATTTTCTGGAAGCAGCGGAGCCCTACAAGTCCGACTCCAACCCAAACCACACAGAGCACCAGTAAAATACTTGCAAGCTTTATCAACCCTGTACAAACAAAGAAAACAGACTCACCTACAGATTAGGAAACTGAACTTATATGAATACAGACTTAAATGAAATTGTCTAAGCCATGCCAAGCAAGATAGAGTAGTCTTAAGAAGTGAAAGCAATTGTTACACATTCATACATTGTCATAATGCTTGGTTTTTTTGTTTTTTGTTTTTTTTTTTTATATATCACAATGAAACTTCAAGTTTTTCCAGAAATAAATGTCTTTTCAGTTTATTGCTCTGTTTAAAACACATTTCTAAAATAACAAATCTCTACAAAGCCTAACCAATTCTCAGAGAANTGGCAATGAAACTTCAAGTTATGAAAACAATCAAAATTTGGGAGAAAAATCATATGTGAGCAAAAGGAAACTTCAACCAAGGAAAGCTCATTTCCCTGTGTTGAAATGACAGCTTACAGATATGAGAACTTAAAAGTAATCCTGCTGCCAGAACTCAGATTTTACAAAACTCGTGCATGTTTCTCTCCTCACATAGATTTAAAAACCTGCCCAGTTCTACAGTTCACCTTCCTAGACTTACAGCATGATTGTCAAGAACTGTATTATTTCAATATAAGAAAAAAGCCTGCAGTGCTACTTTCTAAGTGAATAAAATAAATTATCTTAGCAAATACTATACTAAAGCTAATAAAAGATGATACAAGAGCTGTATAAAATCAAATGAAGATAGTATACTAACTTCTGGAAAGAAAGCAAGGAAGTCTGACACAAGTTTGCGAGGGTCTTTCAATAAAGAGGCTTTAAAAACACGTGAATACCTAAGTTCTATGGCAGGAGCAAACAGCATACTAAGGAGAGCAAGCAGGCCAGGAATTGGAGGCATCAAAGACGTTTCCTCTAAAAACATGACGGATCCTATAAGCACACAAAAAAATCTGAAGAGTACATAATGAAGTTGCTAACCTCAAGATGATGTAATACACAACTACAGTAACGTGTTTACTCAGAGCTATTCACATAAAAACAAGTCTTGAAAAAACAGTCGAAATATTTGTATTAAGCATTACCACTTCCATTTAACGATACAAACGCAGCAACCAGGAATTGCTCTGAGGAGTGTTCTGGAGCATCTTGGACAACAACGGAGTTTATGCTTCCCTTTCGTACGACAGCATTTCTGGAGAGGAAATAAAGTATTTTCAACATGAAAACAACAAGAAAAAACATCAGAAAGAGCATACAAACAAGAAAAATAGAATCCTTTTCATTTCAGAGCACAACCTGACCAGAGAGCAAAATCTCAGTTAGCAGATGTATATGACTTAAGTACCATCACTGTAAGACATTAAAACATCCTTAAATAAAACTATTCTTCCTAAATTTTTACACAGCAATAGTGTGCCTTTAAATGCAATTCACACATTACCCTTCCTGTATTTTCAATGGTCAAAAGACTTAAAAAATTTGTAAATTAACTAGGATGAGTTTTACCAGTTTATGAAAAGCAACAGTTAAGAACACGTCTATGCTTCACAATATAAGCATTATCATACCTGAACTGGGATACCCGAGTCATACCGTGGCATTTCACCTCATAAGGACTGAATGGGCCACTAACTGACACCTTTGAAAAGGTGAGGAATGTCATTAGTTAGCCAGCATATGTTTCTCTCCTCAAAATATTTATAAATGAAAAGCAAAATGTTCAAAGATCTTGTGCCCACACTGAGTTAATGAACAGGCAATATTTTCATCACCATCCATCTAATGCAAACTTATCACACTGAGACACCTTAACAAACGATGTTATTTCCCACGGGTGCTGGGAATCCATAACTTCCACAGGCTTAAGCATAAAGTTTAGTCATTGTAGAGCATCTAACAAAACCAAGCCGTTGCTGTTTACATGAGGTCTTTAAATTTGAAAATACTACACTTCAGAAAATTGAGAAATTCAGCGGGATTACTTCTCTGGGTAACCTGAGCATGATTAGGAGCCCAGAAGCCTAAATTTTGTCACGTTTGAAATGGGAAGAATTATAATGTAGAATAATGTAGACCAGGCATAACTTGAAATCAGAAAGGGACAAAAATCTTTTTGTTCTATATTACAGCTTAGTAGTGAGTAGAAATCTCAAACTACCTAAGTAGAAGAGAATTCTGAGTTTAGAGTTGGCAGCTGAAGAAACACTCACTGTTTCACTATTATCATGTGCTATGGTTTTCTCTGAACTACTTTTCTATCACCTAGCGAAGGAAGAACCAAACACTTCTTTTGATTTGGGTTTTTTTTTTCCAGTAATTTCCTGAAAAACTGAGCCACAGTTTTGCTTTTTGCTGGTGTGCATATTATGAAGATGACTGCGTGCTGAAACAGTGTTCAGCTGTTACCTTCATTTTGTAGTGGCTGGAAGTGCCTCCTTGGAATGTGACAGTAGAGCTGGTTCAGTTAGCTCTTAGGCTATAATTCAAAACTTTGTTAAAAGCTGCAGAAGATTAGCTCACAGCAGTGCTGCCATTACAGCTCCCTGCTCACAGAACGAACCATGAACAACATCAACATGGTATGGCTATTTAAGGTAATTTCAGTCTATTGTTCTAATAATATGAGAAAAAGGATATGTAATGCCATACTGAAACCACCACTACTCACATTACCTTATGGGTTGGTGCATCAGATTTGTTGTCAGAAAACCACTTTAATAACCTTTCAATGAAATCCTTTTTTTCCTCTCTTGAAGATACAGGTGTTTTCTCTTTTTCCTCTATTCCGTTAAAAAAAAATCCTTCCAGCAAATCATGGCTTTGCTACATAAAAATGGAATAGAATTAAAACCATGAAACAGTATGTTTCTCACAGATTTTACACAGAAGCATCCATCCTGCCAACAGGAGCAAGGAGGTCATCATCCCCCTGTGCTCAGGGCTGGTGAGGCCGCACCTCAAAGTACTGTGTTCAGTTTTGGGTCCCTCACTACAAGAAAGACATTGATGCCCTGGAGCGTGTCTAGAGAAGGGCAACGAAACTGGTGAGGGGTCTGGAGCACAAATCTTATGAGGAGCAGCTGAGGGAGCTGCGATTGTTCAGTCTGGAAAAGAGGAGGCTCAGAGGAGACCTTATTGCACTCTGCAACTTCCTGAAGGGAGGTTGTGATGAGGAGGGGTTTGGCCTCTTCTCCCAGGCAACAAACAGGACCCGAGGAAATGGCCGCAAGTTGTACCAGAGGAGATTTAG
>JACDJE010000028.1:1994346-2032741 GCA_016647715.1 Pavo muticus | reverse complement strand
CATGTGGACAAAAAAAAAAAAAAAAAAAAGATGTTTTCATCACCTTTCTGATTATACAAAACATGAAAATGCAGTTCAGACTGAGTTTCAATGAGTAGTGGAGCAGCTCAAACGATTCCATTATCTTCAGATAAGTATCTCTTTCAAAGGGCATCTCAAAGCACCAATGCTTTTGGCTAACAGCAAAGTATGAATTATGCACAGAAGTAAAAAATTATATATTGTTCCATTCAAGCATTAACCTTGCCCAGTCTTATCTGGCACAGTCCCAAGGCTTCAGCTCAATTTCTAACAAGTGCAGATAGTTTGAGCTGAATAGAACAGTATAAGAGTCAAAGAAGCTTAATGAATACGTACTTGCGATTCATATGACTCTTCTGCCAGTTCAGCATAATGCTCTTCAATAAGCGCATCTCGAATATTCACAAGGTTCCTGTGCCTTGTGTAGTGGAAAGCATCTACATGCAGAACACTGTGCACAAGTGAATACACATCCACTAGAAGAGAATAACCATTTACTAGCGAGGCAAATCTCCGGCTAGCACTGTAACTCCACCGTCCCCCACATATAAGAGATTTTGCAGATGGTCGCATCTTGCATATCTTGAATTCCAAAGCCTAAAGCAAAAACATTAAGAGCAACGTTTGCCCAAGTAAAGAATGAGCACAAAAATCTTTCATTTTCTCAACAGTTTGACTACATTATAAAACGACCTCAGAATTATTCCAAAGGCTTATGTTAATTCATAAGACTACTGCAAAACTATTGTCCTAATTCCTATTCTGTCATTGCAAGCAGAGCAACACATTAAATCTTCCATCAACTCAATGCTGTAAGAAGTTGCAAACTGAGCATAAAAGACAAATCAGTATTAATTTACCATTCATATCAAAATCTTACTAGTCTAGAAATATCTTCTCTGGAAAAGTTTTATTATCATAGAATCATAACTAAGGTAATACAGAATAGCAGACAAGACTAAGTCAATTCTCATTTAACCCTTTTCCAGAATTGCTACCTGTAATTGTAGTCTTGAATGAATTTAAAACAGAAAACCCTTGTTTCCCAGCCATTTTGGAAAAGAGGTATTGAAATTACTTAGTGTGTTAAGAACAGAAATAAATAGAACTGTAGTTTTGCTGGTTTCTTCAAACACTCTAGACAACAATGAAGTATGACATGTTTGTTTCAATGAATTTAAAGTACCTGAATGAGGACTGGAAAAATGAATTTTAAAGTAGTTAATGTCTTTGTAAATATAGCTCTAAAGAATTACTTTTATAAAAAGCTAGATACTGAATAAAGTCCTTCAGACTTGCTTTACAGATTGCTGTTTAATTTTCAAAATAATTCTGCCTGAAAAAATGCAAGTGAAGACAGTAGTTAAAAGAACACAAAGTAAAAACAGACACTTCTATCTGGTTTAAATATAGCAAAGCTATCTCCTACATATTTGTCCTGTGATTAACAGAATAATAGCACAGGAGGAGAAGCAAAAATACCCTGCACAGCAACAATACAGAAGACATTTCCACTGCAGACTTCCACCACGCAGGTAAGAACATACCTTGTACTGCTACTTATCTGTAATGGGGACAACTAAGATTAAGCAGAGGATAAGTAATTAAACTAGTAACTGTTTCTCCTCTCTGGGCTGTTTTCTGGGCTCTATAAATGAAGCTGTCATTTGCTCAGAGATTCTTAAACCAAAGCACTGCTAATCTACTGCTCAACCTGCTGGTCCTGAGCTTCACATGTAAGCAAGCTATAGAGGAACCAGAACAACATTCTTTCTTTTCATAGAACCGAAGGACAAGGAAACTCATGACCAAAAGCAAGAAGCAGCAGAAGTCAGCTGTCTGAGCAATTCCCTCTCATTTTCTACTGCTCTTGTGATTATAGGTGGGAGAGAAAACCCAGTACAACGCCAACAAAGGAGGAGAGTTAGTTCAAACACTGTTACAAAAATAACACAATGCTGTTGAGATTGCTTTTTTTTTTTTTTTTTTTTTTGCTGTTGTTGTTTCTTTATTGTTGGTTTTTTAATGCCTAAGGCAGGCAGCAAGTCCATGTGTTCTCATTTTGCTTTTAATGTTTCACATGCTCCCCCCTCCCCCCCCGCACTGTCCCTAAAGACAAAGGGTGGATAACATTTCTCTGCAATCATATACAATGCAATTCAGTTACACAGAAGAATTGCTTGTTCTGCGTATACATACCTGGGAAAACATTTATCAAACTAGTTGTAGTATGAGGAAAGATCATTTGTAAGATGCGGGACGTTACTAAAGCATGCATTAATTTGTTATTATTATGAAAAGCATTATGACTTGATGTGCAATTCTGTTTCCCAGATGAGACAAAAAATCCCTACCTGGAAAGGAATCTCTCGAAGACTGCTTGGCATCTCTTTCAGTTTTTTTAAAGGCACTTTTGATTTATCACCATAATCAACAAAAAAAACCTGGCAGGGGGAAAAAAAAAAGAACCAGGCGCATCATCAGAGTCTCGACAGCAGTAGAAACCATCCTTCTGTGGCAAGAAAAGTGACAACTTGAGCTTAATTTTATCAAGTGGAAGAGAATCATTTTCAGAGTCTGGAAAATATGCTAATCAAGACAACCTGAAAATAATAGGTCAAATATTTATAACATGTATTATTTGATCCCTTGGCATACAGCTGAGAGGTGGTGGAGTCTCCTTCTTTGGAGATACTCAAAATCCACCTGGATGCTTTCCTGCCCAACCTAACGTAGGGAACTGCTTTAACAAAGGGTTGGACTGGATGCTCTCCAGAGACCCCTTTCAGCCCCTACAAAAAAAACACACCAGTGTGCTAGTTCACCCTATTTCGGCAATACAGTATGCTGATTTCATTTTCTTCTAGTTGTCTAGATTTGTTCTCTTTAGTGAAATATAATTGTCATGAAAATAATACTTAAGTTACAATTTTTACTAAGAAAAGCCCCAAGATAATTACAGTTAACCCAGTTACCTCTGGGTTACTGTATGATCAACAAATATACAATTAACAGAGCGGCGCGGTTAAGTTGGTATTTTACAGGCCGTATAACCAGAAGGATTATCATGGTGGAAAGGGATAATCAGAAATAAATCATAATGCTCACCAGTGTGTTGTAGGCTCGCAGAAGAACTCCAAAGGGAGTGATCTCCAGAAAGAGATCCTTCCTCAGTGGCAGTCAGCCATTAAATGGGGTCCAGGAGAGGTGGAGCCTGGCTCCATCCCTTCTGGTCACACAGGTGAATTGCCTTCACCTGTGCTCCCGCAGCTGACTCAGTGCTTGCCTTAGGTGATCAACCTGGGTGAACCTCTGGGTTCAGGCTGTGACTCAACAGTTCCCATACAGTTACCAATTTGATGCAACATAATGCACTACTGTACCTCTGCAAAGTCTCCGCAAACATAAAGAATACGAGCTCTGTAGTATCCTGTGTTTTCAAGACGAGTGAATGGTGCTAAACAAACCAACTCTGGATGCGGAGACACTGACAGATCTGTGAAGTTCTGGTAGTTCAACTCAGCAGTCAGAGTCTGGAGCACAGACCTATTTTTTTCATCTATCCTGTACCCCCAGAAGTGTCCAACTTCTACTATCTGAGAGTAGAAAAATTAGACAATATCAGATTACATCATTACATTTGTCCACATCAAGTACAAAACAGCTTTGAGCAAACATATGTGAAAGCACTCCTCCTCCCGACGCACACAGAAGTCCTCTCACGCTGCAATGCTGTGGTGAAGCATTTGTCTCTCATAAGAGGTTATTCTTCATAACATCATGTTTCTGAACGTCTCTCTGCTGTGTAATTACAACACACTTTTCACCTAAGTAGACTGATAAAAGTATTACTAAAATACAGAAAAGTAGAAGAATATTTCCAAATAAAACCAACACAAAAAATTTAAGGTGTATGATTGATTAAATAGATGTACACAGCTACGGTGCAATGTTCTTGTTAGTGAAAGAACACTAGCGTTAGCTACATATATAAGAAAATCAGCACTGGTATGTTACAATTAGCCATTCTCCAGGGAACTGATAACTCCACTATTTCAATCAAGTTGAACAAACCTTTTTCCAATTGCTTACTGAAATTATCTACCACTTCTGATTTTGTATTGAATGTGTTTGAAAAAGAACATTCACTGTGGATCAAAATACACGACCACTAGCTAAAGCTGACACAGCAAACAAGTACCCTGCACAGACTGGAACATGTTTGATCATCAAATCCATGAACATTTTTGAACCAAGAGACTTAGCTGAATAAACCGAAGAAATTATTCCTTTCTGTCCTTGCACAACACTCCAATTCTACCAAGAGCCAGTTTAATACTTCAGCCTCTAGTTTCCATTATCCTAGTAGTTTGGATTTTTTTTTTTTTTTTTTTTTTTAAATTTCAGCAGCATATGTATTGCTTTATACTACTCAAACTGTTCAAGAGACAACAGTTAATGCAAGATCTAAACATTTTCAGCTTCAGATTTCATAACTATTTGTATTTACATATAATCTTCCCTTAACACAATGTTTTATGCATGCAGTGCCTTCTTGAAATGGTTGCACAGCACCATTAACTCATTTCTCACATCTAAAACTTCTGAATAAAACTATCAGGTAATAACCAAGCCTAATAAATGCATCAAGTATCTACTGATACTCATTTTTGTAGAGTACACAAATACTACACCTCTACCATTCATATTCTATCCTTCACTAAAGTTTGTTCAATAGTTATCTCTAGTGTTAGCTAGGTACTGATTACTGATATGACCTTCAGATACAGAACGCTCCTACCTCTGTTACACTGATGGACAGAAGACGATTTGGAATCATCTTTAACAGCTGTGAAGTACCAAATGAGACTTCTACAGGCTCCACTGTCTGCTTCTGATAGTCCACATTCACTCTGAAGTTCATACAATAAAAGTGTTAAATACTTCACTCAGAAGTGAAAACTTAGGGTTTTTTTTTTTGTTTGCTTTCACTGCTTCTTACAATGATGAGGCAACAGGTATACATACAGAAAATTGAGGGAAGGGGGGTGGAATTAAAAAACAAATCCAATGACAAAAGTCATGACAATCACACTTTGTAAAGTAAAGGTAAGCCCTGAAACTCACTTACGTATTTAGCCTTTATTTGAAACTGCATTTATTTGATTAGACCATAAAATGACTACACAGAGCCAACATACCACAGGAGAAACTAAGATGCTATTATGACCAAACAGAAAGATACAGGGAGGCATGCCAAAAATCAACTGTGTCATCAGCTTACTAGAAATCTGAAGAATGAAGGTTGAATAGTGAAGGTTGTTGAATTTTTTTCCTACAGTATGACTTATAAATTTATTTTTAAAAACAATTTGAATATATTACAGCACAAATATAAATTCAGCATATCCTCCCTCCCTGATTCCCTACAGAATGTGGTTACCTTAAAGAGTCCATGCCTCTAGCTGTCTCATGTTGCAAATCCTTTCTGATATCATCTGGATAATGAACATCCAGTTGAAGAGGAATTTTCAGCTGTGACATTTTGATTGACATGTACACTGCTGGAAGAACCTTTAAACCCTCCACGGGGTTATGGGAAAATTCGACCAAAGCCCTATTCAAGAAAGTCCAAAACAAAAACAAACAAAAAACCACACATGAAAATTTTATAATAAATACCTGATGGGAAGATCAAAACTAAACCAAGACAATTATAAAAACAGGAAAGCTATCAATTTTTTTTTCCCTGCCCTCATCATAGCAAGTCAGAGAACTACAAAATGTATTTTCCTCACAGGTTTTGATTATCACTCTTATGTGCCGGAAAACTTTTCTTATAATTGTTGTTGTAAAAAAAAAACCCACCATTTTCTAGCAGTCTCACAAGAACATACCAAATTCACTACATTTAATACAAATAGAAGGAATGTGAAGATAAATGGGATTATTTTTAAAAAGGGAAAAATTTATAATAAAAAGGTCTACACGGAATGATGTTTGGGCAGTTCAGTCCACAGTCAGCCTGCAGACCGGCTAACATTGCCAAGTCGCATGCATTCTGTAGAAAGCCATCTGATGGTACCAATGAGCTGAATTCACTATATAAATGAGAAGCAAATACAGACAGATCAGCTGCAGTTAAGGTCCTTTGTTAACAAAACAGAAGAAACACAGGAGAAATTGGTCTCTAAGTCACTAGCTTATCAAATGTTATTCCAACCAACACATACTCAATTCCAAAGCTCCCTTTTTTATTCTAGTCAGTAAATCAAAAACAATTTGCTGACTTCTGACAGATTAAATTAGAAATATTCATTTTGTCAGTACACCATGTAAAAAGAAGGAAAGTCATTAGCAGACTCACAACTGAGACCAACAGAAAAGCATGATACTTAAAGTATTTTGTGCTTACCTTGATCCATCATATGTAATAGATTTTACTTGTCCACACTGTCTAAATTGTGACTGCAACTGATTATGGTATAGATAACCATAGGGAGGAATATTCCTCAGCTGTTAAGAAAAGTCAAGTTAAGCTTGGACACATTCAACCACTTTAATGCACTGTTAACTTTACCTAAATAATTAGTTAGCTCTTATCTTCTTCCTTCACTTGAGCTGCAATATCAGTGATCTAAAACCCAAATTAAGAAAAAAACCCATACTGCATTAAATTAAAAAAATCTGAAAAAAAAAGATTGCTGCTGCTAATTACCACCCTACCTCCTTCCTCCTGGAGTCAAGATTCAAGAAAAGTTCTCAATAGTGGGAGAGGATGGAAGTGAGGATTTCTTGAAGAAAAAAAAGATTTCAACCTATAAAAGCTAATGAGACCACAGAGGCTGCACTCAATGGTACTGAGACAGCTGTCTGATCACAGAACTGCTCTGCATCACCGTGGAAGGTCAAAGAGGTTGGGACAAGTCCCTGATAAAAGAACAGGAAATGTTGCATCCAGATTTTAAAATTGCAAGAATGAGCTCGGGTACTACAGGCAGCTCAGCCTCACTACAGCCTCCAGAATAATCACTGATCACTCAGATATGCCAAACACTCTCCTAGGCTAATCTGAGCCATTCTGCAGAAGCAAAGACAATAATTTCAAACTTGTACTTATCCAATCAGATAAAAATGTCTACAGAGTAAAAAGAAGAAACAGAATGCAACATATGCAAGTAACCTTAAAATAATTAGCATGTTTGTCACACATAACTAAGTACGAGATTACAAAACAGTAACGCTGAAGTTGTAACAATTCTTTCAACTCAATAAAAATGCACCCTCTCAAAACCTTTTATTAGTGTTATGAAAGCTGGCTGCCTGCACGAGACCAGCAGTCAAATGTGCAGAGGCTGAAGTCGTAATCCTTTCAAACTGCCCACCCACACAATGTGTACTGTAACGGAAGAAAGGAAGACAACATACCAAGTGAGAAATACTTACATACCCTGGTTCTATCTTGTCCCAAGACAGAAAAAAACCTTGAGAAATACCATTAACACTACGTATTCCTATTATTTGATGCTTGATTACGTCATTCAACTTTATAACATACCAACACAGTGGTTTTTGGATCTTTGCCACCAAGCTCCCTCACTGCACCTTGCTCATTACATTTTTGAAAAGAGAAGTAGTTTGGATAGAAAGCAGCAGCCATTACAACCTGAAATCAAGAAAATATTTTTTTTTAATTACAGCTCATTATAATATTCAGTTTCTCAAAAAGAGATATAGCTGCAATGTGAAGCAATACCAGCAGATCTTAATATGATATTTTTTTCCTGTCTTTTAACAGAAATTACTGTTGTTCCCAACTGAAGTTTAACTCATGCAAATCCTATCCCTTTAAAACGTACCTCCATGATTTCAGCTTCTGGAACAGTATTTTAATATTTCTGCATGCAGACTAAGTCAAAACTTCAATGGATAACCCTCCTTTCAAAAAGAATGTCGATTTTAAAGAAATCCATATACAATACTGTATGACAGCTGTTCAATTTTCACATTGCATCACACAGTATTTAACAATTCAGCTCTGAAAAGTTCACTGTTTACACAGTTAAACCAGCTGCTGTTGAAATGGTAAGTAAGTCTGTGAGAACAAAATCACTACTAATCAGCCCAAATACAAGAAGAAATTTCATTAGAAATTTGAAGCAAGTTACAGTAGCTGAGCGATATCTTATTTTTCCCTCCAGTAACTAATCAAGCCAGTGGCAATTTCAACAGAGAACTCAAAACAAGCAAAAACATCTTTTTCATAGATGCTAGTTTTTATCATTTCAACTCAAACCATCTGTCTTCAGAGTATTTCTATGACTTAAAGATTGAGATACAAGTTTAATTAGTCTTAGTATCACTTCATTTTAATTTAATGAACTGACAGAAGCAAAGGGACTGCCAGAGGTCCAATACTCTAATCATAACATTATTTGTCCTTTTAAACTATCCAAAAAAATGTTTAAACTGCAATCTTGAAAGTTTACAAGAATTTTGAAATTGGGGTATCTCAAAGTACTACTTTGTCAATGGTATGTAAAAACCCAATTATAAACTTCCTAAGTAATGTCTCTACCCAAAGAGTTATTAAATAATTACCTGCAAAATGAAATGTTGTTTATATACGTACTCCTGATCCATCGCAGACAGCTGAGTATTAACGCGCATGTTAAATTGTTTGACTCTTTCTTTCAGAAGCTCAACTAACTCCGCCACCTGAAATTCCAACTCTAGTTACACATTCAACAGACCAAATCCAACCACAGATGAAAAAAAAAAATCTTAGTAAAAGTCTAAGCAAGAAAGTAAGCCCTCTTACTTTTCAAGTGACGTTAATATGCATTTCATCTAATACACTGCTTAGCATCTTCGCTAGTACTTCTGAAATACATGTAGTAGTAGATTTTATTTTGCACACTTCTAAGTTCTTATGTGACACCTGGCCAAGTGCCTGTAAGCGTTCAAGTTAATACTGCTTTCAACACTGTTTATTTTTCTGGGAGTGAAAACATGATCTTACATATTCACAGTTTAAAGAAGATATATACCTAGATATATACACATAGTTGTACATTAAGTAGGCTTATCCACGATATTACCATCTGTAAAAACATTCATAAAAATGACTATTTCAGCTCACCTCTCTGACTTTCTTGATATGAACATAATTTAATTGACCCCACTCAAGCTCATCCTGGAAAAGAAAGTGAGAAGTGCAAATGAAAATTAATTTAGCAAACAAGTTTCTAACAACTAGTATGTTCTCTCACATTCTTCAGTGTAGACACAAATAATAGTTACATACAATGAAAAAATTTTTACCTCATTCCACAGCTCTCTTTACTTCTGACCATGCATTTTGATAATGTATGACAATGTATCTGACTAAAACTGTACTTGGATTATCAGCAGTGCAGCTGTGGGGCATTAAGACTTCTCATATAAACCCAAATGTTCAACACCTCTGCTGCTAGTAAAGAATCTCCTTTAAGAAGATGACTACCTCAAAACAGAAGACAACCTGTAACTTCTTAAGATATAGAACTTCAGATATTCACTGTAAATCATTGCACGTTGTGTGCTGATATTCATAAAGCACACAATGGTCTAACTTAAAATGCTTTTGATTTCTTCACTTATCTTAGACATAGAAAAAAAGACTACAGGCAGTTAGTGTGTGCATATTACCGGACTTTTGAGAATGATACACCAAGATTTTCCATCCTTCCAGATGCTCCCCCCAAAAGATATCCATGATTATATATTATCTTTCAACTACAGCTCAAGTTCCCTTCTCAGCTTAATTTCAAACATTCTGGCCACTGTCAATCCATCTAACGCAGGGACTAAGTAAGATGTCCTCTTCGGATACTAGATCCAAAGACTCACTATGACACCTCAAAGCTTGTGCTTGTTTACTTACGAAAATGACAATCATAGTAAAGAAAAAATGCCAGTCTAAATTCCTTACTAAAAAGGCAGAATATTCCAGTACTGAAATCATCAGCTTCAGTATTGGACAGGAGTGACAGAAAAGCTTAACTAACCTTGGGATGTCTCAGGTCCCCATTCTGTCTGCAGACCTGCCATGCCTAAGAAAGAAGTGACTTAGTATTTAAGTACAAACTGTCAATAATAATAAAAACAAAAAACTCATGTCATATTGAAAACTATGAAATTTTTCCACACTTATGCTTAGGATCATTTTAAAATACTAATTTAGTAATCAGAGGTGTCCTTCAGCTAACACTATTATACACAGCAGGGCCAACTTGGATGACATTTTTGATGTTTTTATCAAGTTCCAAATACTTCCAAGGATGGAGATTCCATAACCGCTGCAGACAAACTATTCTACTGTTTGACTACATCTCCCAGACAATTTCTACCCCTCTCCACTGCAGTATCTCAGCAGAGCCTCCCTTGATGCAACTTGTGTCCACAACATCTTACCCTCTGGCTGCACACTTCCAAAAGGAGGCCTGGCTCCCACTCTCTAATCCAACACTCTGCCATTAGGTGTAGTTGAAGTTATCAACTAAGACTGTCCTTTAGGCACCTTCTTCTTAAGGCTGAACGAACTCACCTCTAAGGCCTTCCCACATACGTTCCAGCACCCTAAGCATCACAGGGCCTTCTGTGAGACTATCAGTATTGCCATGTCTTCCAGTAATTCAAAGTCTCTTTAGCACTACAGAGTTCAGAAGCTGACACTGTACTCAAAATTGAGCCAGTGACAGGAATCTTAGTTCTACTACAGCGTTACTTGCAACACTCAATTGGGTATTAAGAAATATTTGTTCACAAAAAAGATGCTTCCGCAGTAAATCAGCTTGCCCATACATTTTGTGCAGTTTCCTTCCAGAATAACCTTGACTGATCTCACCAACAGAAGATTGGACTTCACACATCCTGAGATGTTTTCACGATTTTATTCTTATGATTGTGATTTTAAGTCTTAAGATGGTTCCTCCTAAGCAGATAAAAAACACTCCTCACTCTTAAGAACACTCTTACTCTGATTTTATTGAGCACTGGCATGAACTCTGGGTCTCTGGCTTATGCAAGAACACAAAGTGCTGCAGTTGTAAAATGTATTTTAACAATGCATTACTGAGGGTCTGAAAAAGTGGCTGGGTTATAAAGGTGTTACAACACTCTGATGGAAAAGAACATATATCATTTTGCGTTCCATGTGATTAATGCTAATAACCTCTTTCTGCTTACTGATTAACCACCATTTGTTCTGCTGGACGCAATGGGACATCATCTTTACAGACACCTCCATCAGCTGGAAAGAATCTGCATCCCATGTAAAACAGCTTCTTCACAATTAGAGGGCATCAAGAAAACCTAAGGCTCCTGTCCATGTCTTGCTCAAAATCTGCTTCTATTTCTGGCAAGCAGAAATGAAATGGTGTGTTTTCTTTCCTTCTCCACTCTTCACACTGTTTTTCACTTGCTTAGGCAAACAGTAGAAAACTCACTCAGAAAATGAGCGGTGCAATTTATTTTTACCCATTTCTTGCTGCCTTAACTCTGGAGAAAAATTGCGCACCTCCTTCACAGTGCTGAAAATTGACTCAATCAGTACTGGCAGTAGTGTGACATAGTGCAAGATAGCTATTTAGTAATATTTTTAATAGTTTTAAGGCTAAGTATAATGTGAAGTTTTTAACAACTTCAAAACAAAAATACTGCACTGATCACACAGAAGTGAGGAGGTTTCACCTTGGTCCATCAGACTTCACTGGAAAAATCAGACGAAGAAAGACTTACCTTAAATGCATTTACAATTGCAATACAGTCACTCTTACTATTCCCAGAAAAAAAAAGTTTGTTCCTGGCAAAAAAAAACACAAAGAATTCTCAATAACATTTTCTCCCATCTTAAATTTATTATAGCTGAACTATAATTATTATAGTTATAATAAATATAGTAATAAAAACTGTATACAGTATTATTACAGCTACACTATCAGCATCTTCCAATACATTAATAAACAAGTTTAATATGTTTATGGTAATTATTTGTTTTTTTCCCCACACTTCCTCACCGATGGTAAGCTGTGTGAGCACGCTCACTGATTTTTAACAGACATCGTTCACACCAATGTTAACATCAGGAAGGCAAAGCTGAAGAATCAGGTCTTCCACTCAGGAAAGGATAAGTTAGCTGTGTGATACTGATTAGTTCATATAACAATATTTCAGTATGTCACTGCACTTTGGAAGGAATTTAAAGTCAAGACATTAAAAATGGTGTTCTGTGATCAGCTTTGCTCTGTGCTTCCAAGAATAGCCAGGAAGATATAAAACATCAAAGACTGTAATACCTGTATCCATCAATAGGCTGCTTGAAAGGCTCTACAAAAAAGTTCTGCAAAGAGAGTGTTGCAGCTACAATAAAAAGAAATCAAAATGAAAACCTGTAAGTTACTTGTTATTATGGAAATACAGAAATTCTCATATGTTGTTCTTTTACCTATAATAAGGCATTCTTCTAAGCATCCAAAGACATGTCCAAGGACGATCAATTTTCCAAGATGCAGATCCACTGGCAAATGTACCAATACGTTTCCCAAGAAAGTCAGCTCGCCATCACTCGGATTTTCTTCTGCTTGCACACAAGCTGTAAGTGCTCCTAGCTACAGAAATTTAAATTATTTGCTTGTAAGATCTGATCAAGTAAGTCTAAGATTGGTTTGTAAGAAAACAATACAAGAAATAAACAATCGCAAAGCAACATCAATTTGAGCCATAACTGTAATTAAGTTGAATCAATTTGAAAAATCTACTATCTGAAGCTTTTACTGCATGTACTGGATATAAAACCAAGCTACTGTATACAAATATCATTTCTTTTACGCTTCAAAAAGAAAAGCCTTAATACTTTAATAAAACTGGTGTTCTACCACATACCAAATTTATAATTGGAAAGCAAAATTGCCAATTTCCCTGCGCAGGCAGAAAGGGAGATGTTCAGGCTATAAAGGTGCTACTTGTTCAATAAACAATTTCACTTACAGATCTCAAGTTCTCTAACATTTTTCTTATTCTTTCTAATCACAAATATTACAATTTCTCCAGGATTCTGCTTTTACTCTCTGATGAAATTACAACCCCTTTGAAATGCAGTAGCAGCAGAAACTATGTTGAAGAGTATGGCAACCAAATAATAGCCTAACATGACAAAACATTCCCTAGGCATTGTTCTCATTTCAGGTTCCAATTAAGGTTACTAGCACCTTAAATAACAAGGAATGCCATATACTTTCATTACTTGGATTTCCGCAGCATTAGAAAAAATGCCTACCTCTTTCAGATGAAGTATGGTACGTTCAATGTCACTTAGGTTGGGTGGAGAAAGAGCTGTTGCCAACAAAGCTTTTGGTTCTCCCATATCAAGCTTTTTTATTTTTAATACTGTAGCTCCCAGTGGACAAGTCTGAAGGGAAGACAACGTTATTCTTACTTTTCCCCAAGGGAGGTGTTCAATTTATGAATTAATTGAAGATACTGATCCTTAAAATAAGTTCAAGTTTATAATTCAGTAACAGCTGAAAATAATTTTGCATAACTAAGGATACTTTTCTTTTCAACAGAATGTTAATTTCCAAAGTCACATCCATTTTACTGCTGCAATTCATCTATGAACAACACAGTAACGAATGGTCTTTCTCAATTATTTACCAACTTAATTCCATTTAGTTGTATAGCTATTAATAACTACTCAAATAATGCATTCACTTCAGGTAAAGTCTGTTCTACAGCCACACACATAAAAAAAGAATTCATTAGTATCCCCAAGAATTCTTACCAGCATCTCGGGTAGTGACTTCTCTGGGATACAGTCTGCCCAGAAGTCCTTATGTACAAGCCTGTAACAATATCCATTGGAAACACGTCCAGCACGACCTTCAAACAGAAGAACAAACTTACCAGTTTGTAAACTGCCCAAGCCACACTGTTAAAACATCTACAAGCATCATGAACAGCTGAGAAATAGCAGCAAACTCAAGAGGACTCTATTCGGCATGAGATTACGCCACTGGAAAGTAAGGCCATATTTTTAAGTCACAAACTCAGCAAGACCAAGTTTCCTGCTATACAAGATGCTGCTGCTATTAGCTGTATATTGGCCAGCTGCCATAACCAACACTGACCCAGAAGCAAATGGAAACAAAGCTGTAACTGTGAAGCTCTCACACTATGAAAAACATGCTTTTTTTTTTTTATATCTGAAGGTTTCACTTAATTTAATAAGTACTCCTTTCCACTGAAAATAAAGACTTTGATATCAAAAAGTACTAACAAGAAAAGGTGATCTAAGCTCTTATTTAACCTTATGCTACAACAAACACTGTAAAGATACTGCTGTGGATTTTTCAGTAACTTGAGAGTGACGGATAGACATGATTCTTTTCCTGCCAAAAATCATGAGCAGTCAATGAACAGCTAAGCACTGCTTTCCCTCTTTTCAAAAAATAAGGTATGGTTAAAAAAATTACTACTAAATAAAAAAGAATCATTTAAAGTTATATGGCCCATTAATTTTAATATTTTCCAATAAAATACAAAACTTTCCTCCAAAAGAAATACTTCAACAAAATGCAACATTCAGGCATATTAGCTTAGTCACTTTTTAACACCTGACTTGATAAGGAAGTACATTTTTATATAAATCATTCATGACAAAAATTATCAGTACTTTTCACTGAATGAACTGACTGGAAAATAATGAAGAATTCTTCATCAAATTCCTTTCCATTCCCTACTGCCACCTTACCTCTTCTTTGATAACAGTTTGTTTTAGATGCCCAGCAAAGTCTCAAACTTTGATAATTAGTTTCCTCATCGCAGAACACAGTTCTAGTTAAGCAGAAATCTATCACTGCAAATAAAAACAATATAACCTTAGTAACATTAAGTAGTAATTTGTCTTTATGGTGACATACAAGTTGATTTTATATAATCAGAAAGGGAAAAATTTTATTTTTCAAACAGTATTTTCTTTGTTGGTTTTCTAACAACTAGACTCAAGCTACAGAGAATACTAACAACTGCAAAGATTTTTACATAGACAAAAATGATGCAGATGCATTAAAAGATAATCATTCTGCACGTAGATATTCTAAAACAGAACTTGTTAATCTGACACAAGTATCTTAAAATATATTCAGGACGGAAATAAAAAGCTTAAGCTACTTGTAACATAAGGGATAACCCTGCTTGTTACTGCATTTGAAATAAGGGTGTGCTTTTCCTCCAGTACAGGATTAAAACTCGCACCCTAATCAATAGCTTAATCTGTATGTATACCCAGATGTAAAACCTTCCCGTTGTGAAAGAAAGAATTCAGTAACTGTCAGAATAAACACCATCAGGAAAGCTTTGCAAAGGGGTCACATGCTGCAAAGATTTAGGCAAGTAGTAACGAAGAAAATATTACAAATACAACGTATGCACAGTTCGAAAATGTAGAAGACTTACCATACTTAACATCAGGAACTGTTACAGAGCTCTCAGCTATGTTTGTAGATAGAATAACCTTTCAAGCAAGAAAAGAACAAGAACTGTGTAAAGATAAGAACTACTTACATTAGTATGTCTATAGAGTATTTCTGCTCTACGTGCAAAATACAGTGTAACACCAGAAAACCTGCATTTTCTTGTCCTATTAGTAAAAATGCATAGTTGAGTAGCACAGTACATAACATGAAGAACACAAATATTTCTTTACACATCTGCTATAACAAAGTATCACAGTATTAGCAGTGACAAAGCAAACCAAGATCCCAACCAGAATGTGGGGCACAAAAATGGACAGGTCCATACAGGAGGGCAACTCTGCTATGTAGGTGTCACCGTCATGCAAGAAGAATCAACATGCATAAACTATCTTGAAGGATAAAAACAGTGTCACATGATACATTAAGGGTAACTTCCTCAATCTGCACATCTCTTTCAGGTCTAAATACTAGTAAAGTCGCTTGGTAAGAATAACAGTTTATATCTTGAGGGGAAAAATAAACAGAAAAGCATCCAACTAAATTGCTGTACGAGGGTAAAGGAACAGATAATATTCTTCACAGAAAAAGGTTTTACAGGCTTAACAAAAGAAAAATAATAATGATTCAAGAATATTTACTTTTCTGTAGCCAGGAACTGGATTCAAAAATACATTATTTTGCTCTTCTAATGAGACTCGTGAGTGGAGAGGGTACACTTGCCACCTAAAGAAAATGTATTCATGAATATTTACTGATACAAGCACATAAAAAATAATTATATTTCTATGCTAAACCATCTGTTCTATGTAGGACTCTCACAGATAAAGGATTCATATTCAAATGTAATAAATAAATGTGGTTTAACTTACTTTTTGTTAAACATACGCGTGAGACGTGAGTGCATGTAGCTTATTTCAGCGAAACCTAAGAAAAGAGTAATGAGTTTTCTTTTCAGTCATCACTAACAACTTTAAAATCAATTCTCACTTAACTCCCATCTTTTCTTTGGGTGCTCCAGCACCCTTCTTGACTAGCACAATGAAGAACCCATAGTCCAAGCGATTAACAAAGCACTAAGCAAAATACCTTTAGCACTGGAGACAAAAATATGCAGAAGTCATCATGCATTCTATTCACATACACACACAAACACATTATACTATATAATTGTAACTTGAAAATTATCTGTTCATGAATGGAACTAAGGCATGTAAAGGTACAGACAAGAAAATTGTCCAAACGGTTCCGTGTCCTGTCTTCTACCAGAGCTACTCGACCCCACTACATACTGCCTGACCATCCTGCTGTCTAATGCCTCCTATTTGCCATACCCCTTGATTCCAAATCTGAATATGAAATCACTATTTGAATTCAACTTATGCTTATTAGCAATTAAAGAGACTTCTTCCATGATCAGTAGAAATAAACTGTACAAACAGTATGAATAGTAGTTATTAATCAATCTAGCCATTACCTACTAGACACAGTAGGTAGAACCTGATGGCAATTCTGGAAGAGGCAAGACTCCAGCAGAAAAAAAGGGATGTCAACAGGAGAGGCAGATCTTTGAATGTAAAAGTTTCTAGTAACAAAGCCTGGCAAAAAACCACTAGAATAATGAGAGTGGGGCAATGAAGCAGCAGAAAACAAAAACAAACAAACAAACAAAGAGGTTGATGTTAGAACAGATGAAAGCTTAGGACAGTAACAGCATAATCCCTTTGAAAGGGCACCATAAACTTGAAGCCATGCAACTCCTGCCACCAGCAAGTAAATACAAAGAACAGAAGTGAAGCCACTCTTATCTTGTGCAACTCTTAAGAGGATGATAAATTACTGTAGCTTTCATTTAGCCCATCAGCTAGTCTTACAGGGACACATTATATACTTGAATGCCTAGCTCAGCGATGATTCAACCAACACAGCCTAAGCTCTTTTACCATTTTTTTTTTTCCTGTGAAGAATCAAAAGAACATACATCAAAGTACATAACAACAAACAATCAAGGTTGCCACATCAAGCATTCAGATGGAAAAGTACCAGAATTATGACTGGTTATGCAAATTCAACGTAGCCCCCACTGGGAACTTTTAAATGCCTATGTTAAAAAAAGAACTGCATTGTTTAACACGGCTCTTTGTACCACCTGCTATAAAAATATGGGAACTGAAATTGCTAGAGTAAGTTCAGACTAAAACGTACACAGAATACCTTAGAAAGTCTGAAGACACACCATATAAACACTAAAACGGGAAGCCAGAGGCAACAAAGATGGTCACTGTACTTTACTCAGGAGTAAATGGAATAAGTCCTACACTGACACAATGAAGCAGCGGTCCCTTCTACCTAGAGGGCTTTCATAGAGAAGGCAACTGAGAAGGAAAGCTGTAATGCCATTTAGCTGGCAGGGAGCAATCTCCACTTGGAGCTACAATATCGGTGCTGCATACTGCTGCGTTGGTGCGCTGTGCTTCCAGCCCTAGAGCTACCATGCCAGCTACTACTGAGCCTAACACAGCAGTGAGATTCAGAAAGATTTACAGATAGATATGAAGTTCTGGTAAGGACAGACATGTCTGCGCCCAAAGAACAGAGCTACCCCCCAGCTTCGATGTCACTCTCCAACAGAACGTGCCCAAGGGTTTCTGAAATTTTCACAGATGTGAATCTTTGCTAGATTAAGTAAAAGAAAACTTGAAACCAACAGGTAGTTAAGCTTGTGATGCTAGAAATTCTAGGCTGCAGCTGAGTTACAAAAAAAATTACTGATTACTGCATGCTTTCATTTTGGCTGTCATTACTACCTGAAGCCCTTAGCTAGATTTCAGAAGTAGCATAAGGTAACTTCAGTTTACTCTATAAATAGGATTTAAACCTACACATAACAGTTCTTTGCTCATTAGTTGCTATGTTGTTCCACGTGGTTGTTTTTGGTGTTTTATTTATTTATTGAAGCGCTCCTACTTTATTAACAAACAAACACATTAAGAAAACAAGTGAAACTTTGGTTTTGCTACAAGAACTCAAGAAAAATCCAGGGAAGAGGCTACGCTACGTGTAGATCAGGAGATGTCTCTGAAAGAACCCCAGGACTTCATAAAATATTTAATAGCTATTTCAAATCAATTTCTCTAGATTAACTGCAAAACTATTTTCATTAAACTAAGTTTGAAAGAAAAACACCCAAATAAACAAAGCAGCCCCAGTTAAATGTGTTTACCAAACACTTGAAAGAATCTTGTTAAATGACAAATAAGGAGATAGAAAGTTATGAAGATCTATACTCACCTGGCAGAAAGACCAGTACACTGCCACGCTCTGGTGTAAAACTCCCCCTAAAAAGAACATATGGTTCTTTGAGCTACTTTATTATCCCAATATACATCTTGAAAGAACAAGCAAAATCGTACATCTTCTATAACATGCATTATTCAAACTCCCTCATGAAACTGAACTTAAAACATTTATATAAAAATTTAGTCTAGATTATTAGGTTTAGTTTTGTCTTTGAAACAGAAACATTCTTATTTACCAGTTAAATTCATCAAAATTAGGTTATTTAAAAACTAGAAAAAGTATTACACTATCACACAACTACGGATAGACTTATTTGGTATACATACAGTCTCACGTTTCAATGTCACTGTATTCCTTTAACTAAAGCCTAGCATGTAAGAAAAGTAACATTATCAAGAACTACGGCTCACGATATTAATCAAGAGATGTCTTTCTTTAAGTTTCTAGGGTAAGCCATGAGGATAAAATCGCCTTAACATAATACAGAACTTTCATTTTAACAGCAATCATTCTTGATGCAAAATGCCTCACACATTTTGAAAGTCTCTACTATCAAACCATATAATGAACTATAGAATTTTCAGTGGAAGGTAGCAGTGGATGTTCACAATAGCCCTTTTGGTACTTGAGAGCCGTAATGCTAACGCTTTCATGTTTGCTTGTAGAAGTTAGCCTATTAATAATGTTACATTTGGCTGTTCTATTTTAGACTTTTCAGCTTCACTGAAAAGATCAAAAGCAATAGTCAAGAAAAAAACTTGAGAAATGCCATTGACAAAGTGTTCACAAGTGTATCTACAGCTTTGAAAATAAAGCCAGCTCGCTCTCTTCCCTTCCCCACTCCAACAAAAAAAAAGGTGAAGCTTCAAAAACAAAATCATTTCTTCAGTATATCTTTACAATCAATTACAATACATGGAACCAAGAAAGATCCCTAACAAATAACCAAGCTGTGTTAGACTAAAGTTGTAGAAGCTACTTTACTACGTTTTTTCAGAAACTAACCATCAATTTACAAAATCTATGGAGTATCTCAAAAAAAGAAATCACTTCTTTCAAAAGACAGTAAAATAAAGCATTAGATAAACAATCCATGGAAATTACTGTCTTGCTTATATTTTTTCATGGCTTAATGTATGTTTTATTTATTCTTCATTTAAAAAACTCAGCTGCGATCAGAAGCAAAGCAAGTAGTTTCTGTATGAAATGGCTTGCTCGGACAGCCACGCTTTAGGGCGCAAATTTTATTTCAGGAACACAGACCATTCAGTAAGACGTACAAGGAGTCTCAGTACAGAGAAGAAATCATACTAAAATAAAAGCAGTGATATGTGGAAAAGTGAGGGACCACCAAAAATTACACTATGCGGGTTGCTTTAGGTCTTGTTCCTTAATTAGTGTCTCATTTCCCCGAAGAACCATTGATAACAGAACTTGGACTGTATCTTACCCATTGCACTGCATCTCCAACTCATCAAATGACTGAATCAAAGACACTGCTACCTCATATATTTCCTTACTTATCGTTGGCTTATCAATTCTTTGAGAAGGAAGCTGTGTGGAGAAGGAAGCATTAAGGTTAACACAGTAAAACAAGCTAGATTACATGAGTTGATTTGTCATGTGCTCTTGGTCCTATAACATACACCTCGACCTTACTGCAAGTAAGTCACGTTCCTCTTCTCATTTAAATCACCTTTACTTTTAGTAGACCTTGTATTTTGTATCGTATTTTGCCAAGGAACTACAGTTGTGCTGTACACAATATAACTGCAATTAAGTTTATCTACAACGTTTTCTAGCATTGTCATATTCAAGGCTTTAATATCTAAAAACACAAACCACCAAGTTTTCAGAGAAAATTCAATGACTTAATGATGTTTCAGTTTTTAAAAGAAGCTGATTAATGAAAGAGACACGTTCTGGGAATGGTCTATAGCATTATGCATTTTCCCCTCAGAGAAAATGGCTTTTGATAATGGCTCATCTTTAATTTTCAGTATTTCTCCTCATTCTGAAGAACTTTTCACTTAACTAACCATAACCTTTGACTTTTACAGTATAATACTCTTTCCCACAATGAGAAAACCTTTAGTCAGCCTGTACTTCTCTCCCTCATATTATACTGTTGAGGTTCTTCTCTCATCTGCTTCTCCATCCTCAAGTAAAAAAAAAATTTGTTCCTTTCATGTTGACAGCCTAAAGTTTTTAGATAAAAATCTTGGATAATTAACTGTTAAAATTAAGTCAGCTGATTTTCCACCCATTTCGTTTCTCAAAGCAGTTCATGATGGAATCATAAAAGCACCACTACTGGCACCAAAGTGGCAACACTGGTTTGGATCAGCTCTTACTACTGAAACCTCAATCTTCAGCTTTCCAACCCTTAGCAGAACAACCTGCTTGTAACACTATATCCTGTTAACATTAAGTAACCTTGGTATCTGCATAAAAGCTGCTTTTCTAAAAGTCCTGAAAATACCTTTGTTCTGGTAGAGGCCCAATTGGAGGATCAAAATCATAGAATCACAAGGTTGGAAATGACCTGCAAGATCATCTAGTCCAACCATCCCCCCACTACTATTGCTACCACAAGCTACTAAACCATATCTTGTAGCTCCTCATCTAGACGCCTCTTGAACACTGCCAGGGACGGCGACTCCACCACCTCCCTGGGCAGGCCATTCCAGTGCCTGACCACAAAAGTGTTATCTATAAGATGGCTCAACAATGCTTTCTCCACTTCCCATCCCTCCTTGAATCAGCCATCCAGGTAGACTTTTTAGGCGTACCACTGTTAGTCTCTGAGATTCTTAACTGCATTTCACACCCACTACGCTCACGCTTTTCCACTGAAGCCTGCTAAGTCCATAGGATGGTATATTTTGTTTCATAATACAAAATATGCAATAATCTAAGAAGTTTTCTATTTTCCTATTACTAAAACCAAAACTTTCAAGATTATCCATGCTTAAATAATAGTCTCCAGTTTGTCTTTTCAGTTTTGTTACCTACTGTACCTTTAGTATTCCTTAACATGACAACGCTGACACATCACTCTTAATAAAAGGTAACAATGTGAGAAACCTTAAGTCCAAAAGCCCAGTCAGAACTGACTAAAGTAATACAGAATCACTGAAATTGCTTTTGACAGCAGTTTACTATCTTTCATCTGGATTCTGACTTCAGCTGTGGGGATATGAAGGAGTTTTTACATTTGCAAAGCAAAAGTGGAACTCTTTTTTTGCCTAAGTAGATACACAGGAGTTCACAAATCTATCACAGACTAAGATCAAGATATCCTACTTGTTTAACTTTTAAAAGTCTAACCTCAATATTAACTAAGTTAATAATTAATTAGTTAACTATTAATTAACAATTAATTTGCATTTGATGTCACCGGTGCTACACTGCTGCAACAGGTATGCATTTACAGAACACAGCCTTAAGTTTGCCTACAGATACAGCCTTTGTGCATTTTTAAATCAATACCTGTGCAGATATGACAAGATAATGATCCATTTAAGCATCCAGAAGAATGTGCTCAGAGCTCATTACGCAAAAGAAAAGAAACTGCACTTACAGACTTATGCTCAAAAGCGTATCAGTAGCACCTATAAATGACCCAGTATCCATTCAACAAGGCTACACTGAAAAATGTTTTTCCCGTTCTTCTCTGATTTTCTAAATATGGTGCTGTTCAAGGGGAAAGCTTTATTTTTCATCCAGGAACATCTATCTTGCCATAGAAAAGTGATTATTGTAAACAAGCACAGAGAAGAATACAAAATAATGACTGGCATTCCTGCTTATCTTCCAAGTCACAATTAGTATCAGTGTATTTCCAAATTACCTCAAGTCAGAACTGCCCCAAAAAAACCAAATTATTTTCAAGGACAGTTTTAAAATATTACCACCTACAAAACTGAGCAACAACATTGAAGCTAAGAGGTCTGCAGAATAAAACAATTCTATATTTATCCAGTAACATCAAACTATTCTAAGAGTTTCTGGAGAAGGGACAAAGGTTCAGACCTCACGGCATACAAGACAGTAAAATTACTGAATTGATTCAAGTCAAGATGCTTTAAGCAATGAGTGTTGATTTGTGACACCTGATCTTATAGTATTAGCTTTAAAATCAAGATGAAACTTGGGAAAAGAAAATCTGTTTACCTATAACAGAGTTTTGCTCTTAACTATGCTGTATTCTTCTATGTGACTTCCCTAAAATAGAAATACTTAGAACTAAAGCCTGGAGCCTGTACCTCAGGCAGCTATCCGATCCTGAATTTTAACGCGCTGAAAGATGAGTTCCTACTTCATATGGTAATGCTCAAATTATTAGAGCCTGAGAGGAAAGGCAATTTCCTGTTACAGAAATCTTCTTAGACTTTCCATTTTATTAAGTATACTTCTAATAAATCTAACGTTCAGAGAAAGTCTCCACACACAGAGCGTGATGCAGGAGCAAATATCAGCTCTTTCCAACTCCATTTCTTTTTTTTATTTGTAATATTAAAAATCATTCAAGAGTTTCTCAGTCGCCCTGGGGTGCAAATAAATTCTTGGACAATCATATTCCTTTCCTCTTACTAAAGAAGAAAACAGCTATGGCCAGGAGAACACAACACAAAAAACAAACGAAAACTTAAAAAAAAATAAAGAAAATATAAAAAAGCTTAAGGACTAAAAGCAGTTCCTGTTGTTTGTGATCTTTGAGCTGAAAGGTGTGGCAGCTGACCTCCAGCTCAAAGCTCTGACAAATGCAACTGGACTGAAATAGACTTCTTACTAAATTTCTTGGTTATCTCTTTTTGTTGTCATCTAGCATCAAAAATCCTTACAAAAACTCTCATGTTATGTAATCTCCTCCATGTTGTCTGAGTTGCCATACAAACACTGACAAGCCAAGTGCTACATACATTTATTGTATTTTTTCTGGCCGCATTAAACTTCAACAGTTGACAGCCTTCTAGCTTGACTTGCCTGTGCTCAAGCATAACAAATGCCTTCTCTGTGCACAGCATAAGGAATTACTTTCACTGTTGGTTTTTTTTTTTTTTCTGTTTTTAAATATAGTTTCTGTAGAATTGAGAGAAGAAACCTAAAGTGTAACAGTACGTTCACAAACTGCTACTGTTTAGGTTCATCCCTTGTTTTCTTCATTGTGTTAGTGTTTTAAAAATGTTCTGAATTATCAAGATCGAATAATTACTCTCATATCTCAGTTATTAAAGCCTAACTGTATTTATTTACTTTAACTGTTAAACTTTACCTCAGATAATGATTCTGGAATTTAGACAAATCGTTGTGTCAACATATATTAATTTGTGTCTAAAATTGTAATGTAAAATCATCTATTCATAATTTTGCTACACAGCTTTTAGCTGACTATTCTAACTCCTTACTATGTCCAATGATGTAAAATCTGTTTCCCATACCCGGAAATGAACGATGTGCTTCAAATCATCAAGATAATATTCTTCAACAGCATAAGGTTTGCCTTCCACCTTAAAAATGCAGGCTGGATTCAGACCGTTTTGAGTTGGAACTGCAAAGTAATCAGCAATTTCTTCACAGTCAATGGTAGCAGACATCAATATGATCTGTTAAAAAATTGCACAGCAAATGTAAAACAAATTTTGAAGCAAAATACCATACTACTTTGGAAACTTAGAATCTCTGCTTCTTTATGCTATAATGGTCTTAATTTGGTTTCTGCTGTCATGTATCCTAGGAAAATTTAAGACAATCAAAACTGAATACTTTAAAACCGTAGATACGAGATACAGAAAAAGGCAAGCACGTTTAAGAGAATGGCTCAGGCCAGACACCTAGGGCTAAAAACGTGAAGATTTTTTCCTGTGGTTACAGTTCAACCCAAAAACACTTAGCACTCTTTCTTAATTTATGATCACTTCATGGACCTCAAAACAAGAAAGTATTCACTAAGTATTTTCAAATCTAGTTTCACTGAAAAGTTAGATTATTAGCATCTTCACTTCAATCAAAAGATAGGCTTAGTCCTATGAGACTACATAAGGGATTCCTATAGCTGTACTGATACCTGGGCCTTAAAAATTTGACTATTTTTTTTTGAATATGTTAAGTTTTTCCTTAGTTTCAATAAATTTATCCAACTTAAAGCCCTCAAGCATCACATGAAGCTCCTTGCTAGTAGATGACTGCTAAAATTCTTAATCTCTATTCATACCCAAACAGAAGAACACATGCTACCTGATAAAGCCTTTTTTTTTTTAAAACACAATATAAAACTCATAACCTGTGCAGGATGAGAGAGGGGAGAACAATGAAACAGTAGCTATGGTTATTTACTGTCTAATTTCTCTGTATGAAACACAGACCCAATGCCCAGCACAGCCAGCTGGAGTAGGTTAGATTGCTTAAACTAGGAAAATAAACAATAGCAAGGAGCTATGATAGATAACCTGGTATATAGTTTTGTTATTCTCAGGTCTTCTGAGCTACTTCTAAGCACTACTTGTAAACTGGGACACTGTCTGCCTTGTTTTATTTTTCTTCCCTGACACCTCCCATAAATTCAAAAACAAAACATCAAAATGTACAGATCAACACTCAGGACAAAAATGCAATGAAAGAGCATTCCTCCTATAAAGCAGCTACTGAGTAGCTATGCAGCTACTGAGGTGAGCATCATACCCAGAGCTCAGAAAGCTCCAAAGCATGTTCTCTTAAAGGCATAAGGAAAATATAAAAAGCAGATTGAGTCTGAAAACATGCAGCTGTGCAAGCATTATATGAAACCTGTCTCTCTACACTATTAGCTGCCTCATGACTGAGACTACCTTCATTAGAATGGGCTAAATTATTCTAACTGCAGTTACAGGCAAGGAATATTAAATTAACTCTTCTTCCAGACCATATTTGTAATTTTTCCTAATAGGAAGTACTTCATGCAGATTACTAACTGGAAGGAAAACCTCAAATTCCTAACAGCACACTTGAATGATCCCCCATTACTAAAAAAAAAACCAACAACTCTGATCTACTGTCCAAGTGGAAGCTCAGCAAGAAGCATCTACCATCACTAGTGCAGAGCAACACATAGATAGGAAGGAAAGAATTATCAAAGCAGGCAGTTCTTCAAGATCAAGCAGTTCAGAAACACTTGTGCAGCAGAGATATGCCTACAGTCCCATCAATTTCATATCAAAATATGCACGAGACCACTTCTCATGGGCAGCCTGGTCTAGTGGTTGGTGAAGCTGCACATAGCAGGGGGGTTGAAACAAGATGATCGCTGTGGTCCTTTTCAACCCAGGCCATTCTGTGATTCATATGCCCTCAAATGGACTTCTTCTAGAACCTCGAATCGTGTTCTGTGAAAATATCACCATATTTATCCTGGTTTTTTTTTATTTTTACCTAAGCAGCCATTACTAGACACCAACAGAAACGGCCCTGTTTAGTCTAATCCAGTAGAGTCACTCCAAAACTCTAAGGTTTTCTTACAACAATCCCATTTCAGAAAGAAATCTCAGAGCCAATCTAATATCTGCCCTATGATATAACACCAATAGTCTGCCAGCAATTCAGCAATTCAGCACTGCTGATAGGTGAATCACAACAGGAGATCTTGCTGTCTTATCAAGAATTGTAAGCAACTCTTTCCCCCTGAAACAGGCCTCCTTCATCCCATGAATCCACACACAAGAGAAGAGAATCTTCCATTCTTTGAATGAATTAGCTGTATTATGAAAGCCCCCTTGTTTTTTCAAAAGGGGATGAGGTAGGAAACACTGGGCTTAGTATACAGCACATGTATTTTTAAAACGAATGACCCATTCCACTCCGCTAAAACAATTACATGCACGAGTTCCCCTCTCCCCAGCATAAAAAAAAGTCGAGAAAATGAAGACTGTGGGAGAATGGAAAGCACCCACAAATTTAAAATTGCCTTGTATTTCTATAATATGAAGTTGTCTTCCGAAGAATCAACTGCAGAGCAAGATATAAAACCGTGCCATCCAATGACAATTTTGGGAGATTTAATCAGAACACAGATTCCTTTACCACAAAAAAAGTCAATACAGATTCAAATTACCTCTCTTTTGAATAGAACAGTTAGCATTAGGATGACATTTGACTGAAGCACTCAAGGGACACATCACAGCCTTGCAGACTTTCTGCAGTCCCAAAGAGCTGCACAGAGATGCTCTGCACTAGCCTATTTCCTGTGTTTAATTTCTTACAATTCATTAAATTTGTTACTTTGAGACCACAAGACTAAACATGTCATGCTACATCTCAGCAAACTGTTGTAGTAATTTCCCAGCATGCAAAGAAAAGATCTCAGTCAGATTACACTAACAGTTCTGCCTAGAAAATGCAATCCAACAGTTCTATTTTCTGTTAGCACCTCCAGAAGTTAATGCAACCATATTTAGCCAAGGATAAGCACTGCCCTCAATACCCCATACAGAACTCTAGTCAAATCTCCATCTTGCATTTTTAGCCTTAAGCAAACTTTAGAAGCTAATTCATTTTAACATGAGGAAAAGAAAAAGTTCTTAGAACACACACTGGCCAGGGAAAGAATGCCCTTTAGCTTACTTGCTTAAGAAAAGCAGCAAACCAAATAATACTTAAGTGAAAAATAATGACTAATATCAAAGTGAGCTTTTTAAAACTATGCTTTCTGTAGATAAAAAAATTGAGCTTATTTTGCTTTAACCTACCTTTACTGATTGTGAATTTGTACGCAACAGTTTACGGATTACCAAGAGCAAGAAATCCATTTCATGAGTACGTTCATGTACCTGGAAGACAGCAGCCACAGTTCAGTTTTCATCAACTCACGTTCCTCTTTTGGAATGTCTCTTCCTATGCTGCTTTTTTCATGTTTTATACACTTTCGTAACTTAGAACAATACATTTCCATAGCAGAAAATACACCTTCAAGACTAAGCAACTTAGTCGCATTTTAAATCTCAACACAGCTGTTCAGATGACTATAGCCCCCATTGTAAAAATTCAAATGTCACTTGTCATAAAACTAGAAAACCAGTCATGAGCTCTAGATTTAACAGTAACTAAAGTGATAGTGAGGATTCTGAGGATGGCTAAGCGAACTGTATTGGTAGGATCAAAACTGATCCCGGCAGGAAATAGACCTTCTGCTTGTCTAAAAGCTAAGCAAATCAAATCAGACTCCTCTTGTTCCCAATGGCTTCCAGTCAGGATCAAAATACACAACACCTCTTTAAAACATTATTTTTTCCCCAATTCTTTATGCATTCTTATATCCTGGCCTTTTTTGGTTACTTCTTTGTACAGGTCAAAATGTACACTTTTACTCAACGTTATAAATGATTAACATATCCTTTTCTATACTTGTTACAGTTTATGTACAATTAAGAACAGCAGGTTTTTTTTAGATCTCAACCTTCAAAAGGAACGTTCATCCTTTTCAGGTAATTAGCAGACTTCAGTGTAATATATATGCTTATATTCACTACAAAAAACATTCAGCTGAGATGCTGACTGCTAGGACTTGCTGTGAGGTTAGCATTTCTGGATCTAAGTCTTGCTTAAGTTCGTCCCAATGTGCCTGCAGTACCCTGATTGGTTCGGGAGCATTAATTAAGTATGAAATTGAGGGTTACTAGAATAGTGACTACTGAGTCAAGATCAGTACCTGTGGGGTAGGTGTGAGGAAAGGATTAGGAACTAGAGTTTTGGCTGGGGAAGCAAAAAGCACACATACACCTGAAAGCCAGGACTTGAAAGCTGCTGAAAGCAGTACATGCTGATACAATCAGTTCAGGTTAGAGCACTCAAGTTAATGAAGTCTAAAAAAAATCTCGATCTGTTCTTCTGTATGAAGTGCCACTATTTCTATTCACTCATCCATCTAAGTAGATTTAATTGTTTAATTCTTGCATCTTATATCTAATCCACATTTCCTTATCTTAGACAGCCTCGTGGTACACAAACTCTTCAGTTCCATACTTCAGTGCTCAAAGAACTCAAAGACAAGGCTACTTCAAGAACTGTTAGTTTGCACAACTTATACAAAGAATGTTTACTGATTTGTAAAAGTAGAGGTCTGCATTTTGATTTCTTTAGCATAGTGAGAGACACGAAAGATAAGGTTTTCTTCATCTGAAATTTAAATGCATTTCCACCAACTTACTTCATCAATGAAGATGTGTGTGAATTCAGTTAGGCTTTTGGCACTAACCAGTTTCTGAAGAAGGACTCCAGTTGTCATGTACAGCAACCTTGTCTCCGTTGTGGATATGTTCTCTAAACCTACCTAACATGATGAAAAGAATAAAACAGACAAGAACAAATATTACATGTATTCCAAGAATACGCATCTGAAAGAAATCCAAACTGAAATAAAGCATAAAGGCATCAGCTTTACTCACTCATTCAAGCTTGGAAAAGCCTCTAAAGAGAAAGAGCATAATTCTGAAACAATTTCAATAATTAATGATACAAATGCATTCAATTACCAGAACACAGAATTAAATTTCTGCTGGCATCTAACTAGTACTTCTATTTGTTTAACTGCAAAAGCTTACACATTTGCTTATGAATGTTTAACAGCATACAGCTAAAAAGCTGCAATTCCATTTTAAAAGCAGATTTCTTAAGACTTCTTCAGCACACTAGATACGATTGATAAGTAACCAAGAAAAAAAAGATGTAACCAAGAAACAAGATAGGGTGCTTCTTCCACTTTATTTTTAAATACAATTTGAATTATTATTTTTTTTTTTATACCTGGTAGCCTACAAATCCACCCAGCGTCCATGATCGCTCCTTGCTAATCCACCTGGCAATACTGCTGGCACCAATTTTCCGAGGCTGGGTAACAGCAATGTTGCAGGAGATAGATTGCTCAGAGCAATAATCCAGAACATACTGTGGAAGTTGCGTGCTCTTACCACTTCCCGTTGCTCCTTGTATAATCACAACTGAATTGCTTTCTATCAGAGACAAGAGCTGAAACAGTTTTTCAAAAAGCTTGTAAGATTTCAAACAGACGTGAATTATCAGTAGCTTTCAGGAAGCTTAACAAATCTTCATAGAATATTATGGCATATTCCTATAACGTCTAAGGCATCAGGTCACAGAAAAGATCACAGGCTTACATTCACATCTGTGTACTTCACATATATTTCTATAAACGAAACGCAATAGCAATGTTTCTTCCCGAAAGGATTTTTGTGCAGTGGTTTTGTACAGTGCACAAAGCTTTTGTACAGTGAACAAAGCCTTGCCTACAATGCTTAAAACAGGAAAAGCAGTTCCCTTCTGAGAAAAAAAACACACACAAAACCCCCAACCTAAACTAAACCAACCAACCAACAAACAACAAAAAACAAACACACCATGATTCTCAGATTTACTCCACAATGAAAGTGCAACATGATTACCTCTTCCCTGTGTCTGGCTACAGGCATACAAGCATATTTATGGCCAGTTGTTATTGGTATAGAATTCCAAACGCCTGGCTCACAATTAGGCACTGAAGTATCTAGTAAAAAATAATCAAAAGTTACAACAATACATAACGAGAAGGATGAGTAAGGGAACATAATTACTGTATTGGAAAACCTAACTTCTACAAAGTTTAAATCACACAAGGATATAATAGAATTAATCATCTTTAGTATTAAAGTGATTTTCTGTGTTTAAGTAACTGTTGTTTTGCTAGCAGCTGCTCTGGAAGGATGTTGCTTCGGTGCATAAACCGCCACCAGTGCCACAACCACAGAAGATTGAAGTGGGAATGGACTACTTGGGATCATCTAGTCCCATCCCCCACTTCAACCAGGACCACCTGGAGCACATTGCTCAGGACCATATCCAGGCAGGTTTTGAGTATCTCCAGAGAAGGAGAGTCCACCACCTCCCCAGGCAGCCTGTTCCAGCGCTCTGTCAGACTCACAGCAAAGCAGCTTTTTCTCATGTTCATATGGAACTTCCTGTGTTTCAGTCTGAGCTCTTGTCCTGTTGCCAGGAATCACAGAAAACAGCCTGGCCTCATTTTGTTGATACCCTCCCTTAAGTTATTTGTACACATAAATGGGATCTCAGTCTTCTTTCTTCCAGGCTGAACAGCCCCAGCGCTCTCAGCCTGCCCTCACAAGAGAGATGCTCCAGGCCCCAGTCATCTTTATGGCCCTCTGCTGGACTTACAAGTTCCCTGTCTTTCTGGACCTGAGGAACCCAGCAGTGCCACAGTACTCCAGATGTGACCTCACCAGAGCAGAGTAGAGGGGCAGATCACCTCCCTCACCCTGCTGGCCACACTCTTTTAAGTGCACTCCAGGTTACCATTGGCCTTCTTGGCCACAAGGGTACACTGCTGGCCCACAGTCAGCCAGGTCCACCAGGACTCCCAGGTCCTTCTCTGCTGAGTTCTTTTCCACCAGGTCAGTGCCCAGCCAAGGATATCTACAATGCTGTAGTTTTCTGTGCTTTCCTCTTAATTCAAAGTACAGTGTTTTTGTACAGTTTACGTTACAAGTGCAAAATCTACCCAGTTCCCACAAACTCTTCTTTAAAAGAGTACTGAAAAATAAACATGCCTTATTTACATTTTCACCGTTGTGTTTCCCATAACGCCTACTGGACCCACAGTGAAAAAATAAACCACACTTTGTAGTGCAGATCATTATTTTTCTACCTCTTCACAATCAAGACAATATGTTAAGTAACAGTGTGACCTTTCGATGTGACACTGCTGCCAAAAGACTGCAGCCTGTGGTTAGTCACAGTTAACACTGGGAAATACAGCACTGAATTTTACAGTGCTACCACGAAGACCAGAAGTCCGTTGTCAGACTGTCTGCAAGAAAGAAAACAACAACTTCAAGAGGTGGGGAGCGAGGTACAGAAAAGGAAAACGGGGCAAAGCTTTGGTACACAGTAATTCTGTGAAATAAAAAAGTTTGGCTTAAGTGATACTGAAATTAAGAGAGGAATTTCTAGAATTGTTATGTATTTCTATGGCTTTCTCCAGGTGTAGCAATGAAGTTTACTTACATTTTTTGCAAATAAATAATAAAAGCTAAAAACTTCACTTTTTTATGTTGAGGTTTTTTGTTGCTGCTGTTTTTAAAAACACACACACAGTACTGGCAATGAAATCTACTAAATCTTTTTAGAAGGAAAATATTTACTGTAAAATAAAGGTCATAACCTAAATATAAAATGCCCAATGCTGGACAGTTCATTAAGGCACTCTGATAAAGTATGAAAAAAAACCTCAGAACACTCTCCAACAAGAACAATTCTTTACCTAAAATCTGGGTAATAAGAAAAAAGATACAGCTGATGCAGTTATTTACTTAGCACTACAAAATATATGAAAGAACTTAATATCACCATCCCTGGAAAGTACTAAAAGTGTCCTTTTTAAAAGGTTTTTGGTAAAGATTCTAAATATATACTCCAGCAAAACTCATATATAGCATTCTGCCACAGGAACACTGTCAAAGGCTGACTGGCTTCCCTATGGCACAAACATGTCACGGCTGAGACATCAGTGACCCTGCAGGATTTGACCAGCGCTGGAAGAAATCTCAAGCTGCTAGAGAAAAGATCTTGGTGTCAGCATAATCCTGTAGAGGTAGGAAGGATGTGTTGCTTTATCATGTTTTCCAGGTAACAGTTACATTCAGTGCTCTAAAGTCTTAGCGCATATGGTTTAGGAAAGCATGCTTTAATGCAAAAACATGTCTCATGCTGTTGGAGGAGGTCCAGAGGAGGGCCAAGAAGGCAGGAGCACCTCCCCTGCGAGGACAGGCTGAGAGAGCTGGGGCTCTTCAGCCTGGAGAAGAAAATGCTCTGGGGGGACCTTATAGCAGCCTTCCAGCACCTGAAGGGGCCTACAGGAAAGCTGAAGAGGGACTTTTTATAAGGGCAGATAGCAACAGGACAAGGGGAAATGGCTTTAAACTGGAAGAGGGCAGATTTAGACTAGGAAGAAATTCTTTACTGTGAGGGTGGTGAGACACTGGAACAGGTTGCCCAGTGACATTGCAGATGCCCCCTCTGTGGAAGCACTCGAGGCCAGGCTGGATGGGGCTTTGAGCAACCTGGTCTAGAGGGAGGTATCCCTGCCTATAGCAGGGGGTTGGAACTTGATCTTAAAGATCCCTTCCAACCCAAACCATTCTGTGATTCTATGCATTGAAAACCAACACACAGACCCATAAGGCATTTATACCACACAGCACTCTGGGACCTCATTACATCAAAGATGCACTAACAGTTCTCTGACTCAGATAGCCTGCACCAACCATGAAACTGGACTAATGGGCCAGGGAAGAATTACTGCTAGATGTTCTCTTTTTCAGCTAATAAATATAAAACTTTTTTCTGGTTTTGTTGTTTGTTTATTTAAAATCCACATCAACTTCCTATTCACAGCAGTATTTCCTAACAATAACTCCATTTCTTTCACAGAAACACTGCAAATATCAATCCCATTTATAATTAAGCAGGCCACCAATACTGCAAAATTAAGTTCCTATCCTATCTTAGAAGTCTCATTTAATAGCCAGTAGACATAACCGATGTATGGCATTTCCCTAAATTAATCAAAACTAAAGTACTTTCAGAAATTAAACAATAAGGTAACGCATGGAATTTGTTGCTGTTCTTCCTTCACTAGTAAAGTACACAGAAGAAAACAGATTAACACATTTCTGAACTACAACACCCTAGGCTTCTTTCAATCCCATTACTCAATGCCTTCAGGGCCTCACAGTCTCCCACAAATTTTATGTTACTTCAAGTGAACAAGAGACAATATTTTGTGCTTCGGGCAGGGGCACTGCGCATGCTGGACAGGCCAACCTTCTGCCTCTCAGCTGATAATTAGTCAGCTAGCTGCAGGATCTACCTCCATTCCAGAGGTCATGCAATTTGCAAAGGCTTGGAAGGACACCAATTTATAAAGAATTTCTCTATGTTCCAAATTTTGGGAAATCAGCAAAGGGATTTAAAAATAATAATAAAAAAATAATCAGATAATGGCACACAGAACAGACCGACCACAAAGATGTCCTTTCCTTGGGAAATCAACTATATTAACAAATTTGGAAATTAAGAAGCACAGTCAAGGGTTTGAAGCTAAGCCGTGCTGACAACTGAGCCAGCCTCATTCTGCTTTTACCGGAGCTCCTAGGAAAGAGGTGCAATCAAATTTCTCTCTAAAGACAAACAAAACAACCATTAAGTACACACAGAAACAACGAAGAGGAAAATGGGAAAAGAAAAAGACACACTGAATGCAGAGTGGTTTTTCTTGCAGATATTTATCTAACACATCCACATTTGTCAGTGCAACAGAGCAATTTATGCACACAGGTTTATGCAATAACATCAGGCACTGCTGTTCTCAGAAAATAAGGTGATTGTTTTCTTTTTAACCACATATTGCACAAATGTACAAACAAAGCATCAGATAAACAGGAAATAAGCATGAGATTCAGTTTTGTTTGAGGGGAGACAGAAGGAGAAGATGGAGGAAAAAGGACAGGTAAAACTGAAGTTATAACAGGAAGCATTTTTTTTCCCTGCTTCACTTTTACCTTGTTTACAGACAAGCTGATCATTTCCAGATGCATCTCGCTTTTGGGCCTCCACTTGTCTGTATTTTTCAGCACATTCAGTTTCACTTCTCTCAGAGGTAGGCAGCCTAAGCAGAAAAGAAATGACAATTCAATGTATAATTCCTAATTCAGTAGTCCCAGATCTCTCTGGGAATAACAGCATTATACAATACATTCAGACACAACATCAAGCAGTACCTACTTTAATGGACAAACTCCAGAGACTCATTTTGTCCTTGCATTAAGATACTAGCCTGAAGAAAGTGCCACATGAAATCTTGTCTGGATTTAAAAAACTGAGTTCCCAAAGCATCCTCCTGGAAGTTCTTAAATACCCAGGAATTTCTCTCCTGATGAAAGCCTGAGATTACTTTTGAACAAATACTAACTAGTTCGGTTTCACAAGTTCTTGTCAGAGAACATACACAATTCTGGCAGGATTCCCTAGGCAGCACAGGTAGAAAGGAATAAATACAATCTCCTGACTGCTTTAAGGAAAGAACTTTTGTCTTTGAGCCAAGACACGATGGTTGTGTGGGAACGAGGTACCAAAAAGAGAACATGATGTAAATTCAGAGTTATGCCATTGCATGTGAGACAAAGCGGAGAGCCACAAAGATGGTGAAGGGCCAGGAGCATCTCCCCTGTGAAGAAAGGCTAAGTGAACTGGGTCTGTTTAGCCTTGAGAAAAGAAGACTGAGAGGGGACCTGACCCAGGTCTATAAATATCTAAGGTGTGGGGGGCAAAGTGGCGAGGCCAGACTCTTTTCAGTGGTGTGTGGAGACAGGACAAGGGGAAACGGCCAGAAACTGGAGCATAGGAAGTTCCGTACCAATGTGCGCAAGAACTTCTTTACGGTGAGGTGACGGAGCACTGGAACAGGCTGCCCAGGGAGGTTGTGGAGTCTCCTTCTCTGGAGATATTCAAGACCCGCCTGGACGCCCACCTGTGAGACCTGGTGTAGGGAACCTGCTTTGGCAGGGGGGTTGGACTCGATGACCTCTGGGAGGTCCCTTCCAACCCCTATGATTCTGTGAAAGTGTATACATAACATAATAGAATGATAGGGGTAAAAAAAATTCTGTTCTACATACATAGCATGAAGAAATAGACATAGTTGTGTGTGTACTACTTCATCAACTGTATTTAATAACAAATCATAAATGAACCTAGGTATTGTAGAGCTGTGAACACAAAAGCCAAAACCAGGGTTTTACGCTCCCATTCAAATTCTGGGCCCAGTGCAAGCTTTAGCTATATAGCACACAGCCGATCTGAAAGATAAAGCCATTGAGAAACAGACATTTTATACATGGATACTGCAACAGAAGTCTCTACTTCTTGATCCAAATATTAAGCAGGATTGATCTGAAAATCAATTAAACAGCAGATTTTTAACATAACACTGTCACACGTCTCATCATACACTTAATTCACAGTATCTCAAAGTCACAAGCGCCCACCTTCTCTAGTGAGAGAAACTCTCTGCTAGCCTGGTTGTGCTACAGACAATTAGATTCACTGAAATCAGTCACTATTCCTCCCACAGAAACACCAAGTATTTATCACCATGCTGCTGTCAACAAAACATGAGAGGAAGGACACAAAAGCCTACACAATGGCTTCATATCCTGTTCTAATGATGTTCTGTTGATAGAGCTAAGGCAATGCTTCCCCAGCTCTTGAATCTCTCTCAGCACAGAGCTCAACAGGATTGCATGCATTCACACAAATGCCATGTGAGGAGCAGCTGCCAGCTTACAGAAGGCAGACTGCAGCAGGCTGAGCACACCAACCCTTCTCAAATACCTGGCAGAGGGAATGCTCTGCAACAGCCCCAAAACCTCAGGCACTATTGGGAAGAGTTCACAGACACAGGTCAGCCCACCTGTTAGGTTCTTCTACTGAATAACTATTAAACACAAATAAAACCAGAAATACGATAAAGCAATTAAAATTGAGCATGGGTATTTAAACTGCAACTGAAATGACTTACTAAACCCTGTTTTAAATAATACTGCATGTATTCAGATAGACTCTGGGCTCACAGGACATGCTCCCAATCACTGCCTGTGTAACTCCAGGAAAACGAGGACAGTGTGACCTCAGTGAGGTTACATGAGGTTTTTATTTGGGTATCTGGCTGTTTTCTTTCAGATGTTAAGGTTTTTGTCTTCAGAAAGCAGCATGCAGTAAATAAACCTCAGGCTACGCAATGAATGAAGAAAATGCTTAATAGCCACTCGTTAGTAATGAACATTGCTCAGTCTATGCACTGATTCAGGCTACAGTCTTGGAGAAAATCACATGTAATTGGGAAATTGCATATGGGCATATGAAATGAACAAACAACCTTAATTACATCATTTCACAGTATCTTAATGCTGAACTTTGCAACTTTAACAAAATAAAAAGCTTACAGCATATACATATCTATGTTTTAAGTAAATTGAGAAAAAATCCTTCTGGAGCCCTCTGGCAGTCTTCTAAGTCATCAGAACAATGCAACTCACGTAATCATTGGTAAGCCATTATCTGTTACATAGGCAGAAAGGAACAGAGTATTTTTCTGATGAGTTTCAACAAACATTTGCTGACAGCAGAGGAAAGTCGAGATGCAGACAATTCAAATCCATTCCATGACAAGAGAGGACCACTAATTAAGGGGCTTTGCCAGATACTCCTTATGAAGCATGAGTCTGTCCTCTACATTGCTTCCCTCATCCTCACTTCTACTCACAGAACGGCCCAGGTTGGAAGGGACCTCAAGGATCATGAATCTCCAACCCCCCCCCCGCCACAGGCAGGGCCACCAACCCTTTCAGGACACCTGCCCTAAAACAGCATATATTCCTTAGGCCTTCCAGATTCTCTTGACCCTAAAACAATTATAGGAAAATTCAAATCATTATTTTGATTTAAAGAAAAATCAGAAGACTTGAGATATTCTGTTTTTCCTTCCTTTCCCCTCACAAAAAAAAAGAAGGTGAGTTTGACCTTATTCAAATGCAGAGCACATCTGCACATTTCATCCTCAGAAGTGGACAGATTTCTACAACAGAAACTGCAGCAAACATATGACATGAAAAATTATCATCCTGAATGGACGAAAGCTGGCAAAATTATAAACCACTGAGAACATAACCAACCAGTAATGTCACTACCAAGAGTTACTTGCTGTTGAGACGCCCTAACAGCTGTAGAACAAAACACATCAGCTACCTCTAAAGCTGTACCCAACAAGATCTCTCTCTTTTCCTAAATATACCCAGAAGTAGCAGATGCAGGAACAGCAAGCCTGAGCAGCAGTGGCCAGTAAATGGCTTTCCAACACAGGTAAAGAACTTACCATGCCTCTTTATGAAAGATAATTGGCAGTGTTTGTTACAAGATGATGAGATACTTCCCCTGCTGTTTACCACACAGTTTAACCACTGTAGCCTTTTTCTGAAGCGTGACTGATCTTTGCACATCTGACTGCTTACACTAAGCTTCAGGATTCGATTGGGAGAAAATATTTAAACCCAATAATGAAAACACTTTAAAAGGTCAAATCAGTGTCATGAACATAAAATTAAATGTGGCTGCCACTTCAGGCAGAATTAATAGAAGGGAAACAGTTTAACATCAGAAATTCTTGACATATCCAATTTTAAGGGCTCTCAAATATACTAAGGGTGCTTTTCTTTAAGTAATTTCAGATAGAGAAAGGTCTCCCTTTTCTCCAAGCTACAGAATGAACTCTAATAAGTCAACAAGGCCATCGTAACTGAATAACACTCAGTAAATTTTCTATCTGAACATAATTTGGAATATTAAACAAAGCCCTCTTGCATTTACTCATTTCTCAAAGCCGGTCAGTTGCCCAATCTCAGTCACAAGTGACAGCTGATTTACTTGCCTCTTCTCAGCAACATATACTAAAAAACAACCAACCA
>JACDJE010000028.1:1969014-1993883 GCA_016647715.1 Pavo muticus | reverse complement strand
GGGGGGGGGGGGAGTGGGGAGAAGATCTCTTAAAGAACACTGAGCACACAGAGCAATATTTTGCTGTACAATTTTAGTACAATATATACTGTAGACCATTTCAAAGTCTCTCCTCTGAAACTAAAATAATGTGACACTTTACATAACTGAACATTTGCCATGACAGTGAATAACCTTCCTCTGGTATTACTGAAGGACATCCTAAAAATGGCTCCTTTTAACTGGCAGTGGGCCTTCCGGACTTTCAGAAGACTGGTCTTACCTGCAGAAATACACCAACTTTAAATGAAAACGTACCGTCACTCAAAAGCTGTAATGTTTGACTCTAAAAAAAAATGATTACTCAAATTCAGAGTAAGTGAAGCTTAACCACTGAATGCTAAAATACAGATTTTAAGAAGTTATTTACATGTTAAGAATCAATGCGATACGTGCTTTTTTCACCACTGAAGAGGGCTGCTCTAAATACCTGGTTAGCTACTCAGTGATCAACTCTTCCTACAAAGGCATCTCAAATGCCCACAAGAGTTCTTCTCAGACACCTGTTCTAAAACCTGAACCAAAGAGAGAGGAAGCACACTTGAACTACTCTGCAAGTCCCAAACATTGCAAGGATTCTGTAAACTAGTGGATTGCCCAGATACTTCTTGAACTATTAACCCTTTGATGCAAACCTCCTAATTAACTGAGGTTGGGTGAAGAATAAGTACAGCCAGAAAAGAGATGTATGATGGTTTTGGAATAAGTTTATTTGATACCAGGAAGCCCACAGGATAAAAAACAGAAACACGTCTTCAAAATTCATTTCATCCCTCGCCTAGAAAGTTCAGAAAACAAAGTATGCTCAAGATGTTAAATGAAAATAAAACGGAAAACACTCTTCAATTGACATTTTATATTATGCACACAGATCATTAGGATTAATTTACTAATTGATACTTCTGTAAACAACTGTTCTGCTACAGCGGCAGAGTAACTTACAGTTCTTTAAAAAGGTACTCATCATTATATAAGTAATGTTATGGTCTCATTTGAGTACTACACTGTTTTAGACACTAACACCAGCAGAGAAAGATCCAGAACCTTACGTCCCTGAATTGCTTTTAGAAACACAGCGTCCCTGAGTTTACAAACCAAAACTCAAGACTGCCACAAGTATGCAGTAACAACCTCAGACTATTTGTCATTTTATTATAAAATTGCCTAGCAATTAATGAGAGGAATCAAAATAGAGGCTTTTTCCCCCAGGCTAAGTCATAACAACTGCAACTACTGACCATGATCACCTCATCAAGGCCCCACTCTCCATGAAAGTCAAAACTTCCACCCCAATACAGCACTGCAGAACTACTGCTCTCCTTCACCTTCCAGTTCCCAATGTCAAACTCACACAAGCAGTCATCTATTCCTGAAGGCAGATCTCAAACATGCACAGAACTAGAAGCAATACGATTCACTGCTCTCCTTCCAGGGGAAAGGTAGGCATTGTTCTCAGTATCCTGGCACTCAATGCTTTATAATACAACCAAAGATTAGGTTAAAAAAAAAGCCACCGTTGTAGTTTTCTCATTTAATTCACTTCCACACCTTACAGTACATATATCCTTAATTTTCAAAGGTTTTGTGCCATACAGCAGTTTTTTTCCCCCCCAATGTACCCAATTGGAAAGTAAGCAGTGACACGGCAACTGTGCTGTAAAGAAGGTGGCAAGGAACATTTTAATTTCATCTGAAAATCTGTCAGGACAGTTCTGTCATCATAAACCTAGCTTCCTTCCTTTTTCATAGTACCACATACAATGCAATGTGAAAACCTTCCAGTTGAAGAGGATTAATACTGACATTTGAATTTTTCCAATGTATAAGTAGTATCAGTTTTAATAACAGCCCTACACGTCATCCTTTATGCTGCATGACATCTAGAACAAATTTACAGAAGCCCCGTTCCTTCAACAGCTCAACACACCAGTGGAGGCAAAAAAGTAGGAGCAAAAAAATACTTACAGGAGCAAAGACAGTCATTGTAACGAGAAAGAGCAGAAGAGAAGGCACTTAGTGTGTCCACCTTTTAAAATTAATAGGAAGAGACCAGAGAACTGGAACGGAAAATGGCTGCTTCAGCGACCTTTAGCGTGCGTGATGCCATCCCTGAAAATGAACCTTAAAAATGGATATGCTCAAAAAACTCATCAAGGAAAGAGAGAAAAGGCAAGTGACAGCCAGTTGAGACAGAAGCGAAGTCTATGGTAAGACTCCAAATTCTGGGCTTTTTACAGCAGTCTGACTTCAATTTGCATTTCTTTATCGTTTTATTCCTTTAATTAGATTAATGCGTCTTTCACGGCACACCGTAGGTGTTACAGACTGGCTTCTTTGAACACATTTGAAATGTTAATTAAAAATGCTAACAGCTATGCTATGCACAGTAATGAAGAAGTGTAGTAGCATGAGATAGATGAAATTCAACCGGAGAAAGTATTTAATATAGCAACAAAATCCCGAGCAACCATCAAATAGCTCTCCTCTGTCAACACTCGGTTAACAAAGGCTTTAGATGATCTTTACCAGAGAAGGACTATTCTTAGCTGTTTAAAAGTGAATTAGAACAGTCTGAGCCCCCCTCCCCAATGGGAGAAAAGTCTTCCAGCATCTCAAGGGCCTGGAAGTTTAGTTTGATGATAAAAGCAACGTAGTTATTTTTAGCACTCTACAGGCATAAAAATACAGCTCTAAACTGTGACCTACAGCTATGCACAGCCAAGCATCACATCATACGACAGCCTTAACTTTAGCTAGAAGCACGTCTGCAGTTGCTTCAGACAATCATTATTCATCTCGCTGCCAACAATACCTTCGGATGGATTTAGCAACAAGCATTTGAAATTGTCACCATCTTTTTCTGAATTGCTGCCATCGGCAGAACTCAAATCAAAGGTAGGAAACCTTAATGGACTTTGTAGAAGTATTAGGAAGACCATGTTAGGTTAAATGGATTACTGCTGCTCTTGGGGACAGAGCATGAAAGAGAACCTTAAGAGCAGAAAAAACTTAAACTGTCATATGCACCACAGAAAGACATTTTAAGCACAGTTTGAGTGAATAAAAAAAGAAAAAACCTTGTTTTCTTCCACCAGTAGTAACAGCCTGGGAACAGGATATGCTACAGTAGGAGACCTTCAAGCAAACTCACCTGAGACAACACTGTTCAGACAACTGCAAAGGTAATTCATTTTATTTTCATTCGAATTTGTGTGCTTCTGTCTGCATGGTTTGTAACACACTGCCATTTATAAATCCGTCCCACTAGATCTGCTTCCAGAAGTTATGTAAACAAGAATGCATTTGAAAGAAAAAGTGACACAGAAGTTTTAAAGAGCAGGACACGCACAGAGTCACAGCACTGACCTGGTTATTGCTTTTACTTAACATGGAAGCATTACTTCAAATTCTTCATTTTTGTACACATCACCTATACTATCCACATAAAAAAAGTTAAGTGATCTTAAGATGATAAATATGCAGTTTCAAGTGCTGTAAACTTCAGATTCCTAAGGGTTAATTCAGAAAACATGAGAAATGTTATAAAATGTGAGCCTTGTCAGATTTGATACTGGTTTGGTGATTACGGTTCTTTCCTGTTCTACTGCAAAGTATTTCAACACGAGGAACAAAGTTTCCTTTAAACACTCACCTGCTTAAAAAGAAGTCTGCAGGCATAAATGCTACCCGTCTAAAAGAAATAAGCAAAGTTTCTTTTTCTTTTCCCCTCACAGCTTAAAGATGCCGCTTTTCGGCTGGATGAAATGGCCAAAAAACGATTCCTACAAATCCTCCAGGTATCCTGGATCAGAACTAGTTACAAAAACCTTGCTGAGGGAATTGAAATGGCACCTGAAGGAGCGTGAAAGGTTAGTGCAGGAGATTGAAAACGAACAAAAAGTCCAGAAAACTGGCATGGATTACAACTGGTTGAAGAGCTACCAAAATCCTCAAGCAACGATTCCGGCTACTGAGCAGCGGCAGCTCGAAGTTCTGTGCTCTCAAATCCAGCCCTGCCAGACTGGAACGGTTCTCAGCAGGTAACCATCTCCTATTCCTCTTACTTTCAGTAGTTGATTTTAAGTATGTTTTAAGTAAGTTATTTCTTCTGCCTAATCCAAGCTTATATACAGCTGTGATCTTCTTTCCAATTTAGGAATGAGCAGCAATCTGAATATATCTTTACAGGTGTTTTAGAGATTACACCTGTGTTTCATTATGTCCTACATGAAGAAAGCTGTCGGTTTTTATTCTTTTTACATCAGGATTCTCCCAGTCTAATCTTAAACAAAGGAAGCCTTTCATGCTTAAGACACGACTTCTCAATACTTTAAATTCTTCTTCCACTGTTCATCCCCAGTATTTATTAAATTGCAGCCAAGTATCAAGAACTCAAATTAATGCAGTGTGCCATTAAGCCTCGCTGTACAAAATACTTCAAGTCTGTAACACTAGAAAAATCAGTGTTAAACAGAATTGCATTCTGGGGCAAAAGAAAAAAAAAAAAAAGGAATACCATGAAAAATTCTCCTATAATCATATTTAAATATACTTTTTAGGGCACACAGAAATGACAGAAGAATCCTATGCGCCTTTTAAAGCCCAGAATATACCTAAGGGCAAAGTCAGTTTAAATCAAGTTACCCAGATGGCGAAGAAAAAAAAAGGAATACTGAATAACAACAATCCTCAAAATAGCTGGATTGCCTCCAATGTATTGTTAGAGCTCTTTTCCTCTACAATCTTCTGGGGGAGGTGTGGGGGGAAATGTGGCAGCAAGGAATAACTGACATGAGAGCACGGTCATTTCCTCCTCCTTTCCCTCTCCTTATTAGATCAGCAAGGAAACAGGAGCATTGTCAGCATCAATGATTAGATTTCAATGCTTGTTTGTTTCTAGATTTCGTGAAGTTCTGGCAGAAAATGATGTTTTGCCTTGGGAAATAGTCTACATATTCAAGCAAGTTTTAAAAGATTTTCTTACTACCATTGAGAGGGAAAACCAACAGGAGCAACTGGTGAACGTGTGGAATACAAATTGCTCTGAACATTTCAGCCTGCGTGGAGACAGCTCTAACAGATCAGAGAAAGAGGAAATCCCTACAGTTTCAAGTTATGTCGACAAAAACACACAAAGCATGTTTCCCACTTTCTCTGACAGGATCTGGAATCTACCATACTACTACCCATCCAGTTAAGCTGCTTTGTGTTTCTTTCAAAAAGCTCTGTAGCTGTCTGCCTTCCTTTGTTGTGATTGCCATCCACAAACATAGCAATAAGAAATGTGACATGCTCCCTTTTTTATCTTACGAGTTCGGAAACTGAAATCCTTGATTACGGCTAGTATGCATTATATAAACTTCTAGTATGAACTCTCTCCCCTTACCTTCAACATTCCTGGAAGCTGTTGTGTTTGAAGGAACCTTACAACCAAAAATGTAGATGTAGCTGATAAAACAAGCATTTTATTTTTGGCCTATCTGTAGATATAGAAACATAAACAAGAAAAGACTACTTTCTGTATTTTGGAATAGCACCACTCCACAAACTGTTAGGCAACAACTTCTGTACTCACCACAGAGCTTCTAAGCTCTACAGGGAATTTATATAATGTAAGATTTCTTTAGTATATCTGATATTATATTAAATGGATAAGTACCTTTTGGAGCTGAATGTTTATTCCTCAATTTCAAGAGTAAGTGCTAAAGCAAAAGCAACATAAAATTATATTTCACCTCATGTACAGTTTCTTCATTTGTGTGAACTGTGTGCTGCACATGATGAAATACTATGAAATCTGACAACTAAATGTAAGCTTTGGATATGAGAGTACTTTTAACAATTAGCTCTCTACCCCCTAAGAAATTCATAAATGATTTCATTTCAAAAGGTTGCACTTCTTCCGTTATTTGAAGCTACCCTGAAAACCAGACTCAACTTCAGCATTTTGGTAAGTCACAGTACTTTTAGAACAGCAAAACAGTCAACAGATCATTTCAAAAGCAAGAAGTGAGCATTTTAAAGTTCAATAAATTTGCCATTTTTCAGTTGCTCTCATCTATGACTAAGTTCACAGTAAAGTTTTAAAGCACTGACTGGACACATAGCAGTTACAGTCAGAGCAGACAAAGCAGAACATAAGGGAGAACGTACACCATACCCACAAGCTGCATTTCCCATCGGGCTCCCATCATAGGAAACAAATTTTTACAAGCCTTTTATTTAAAAACTCTCCATCTCCAGATTCCCTCTCCATCAGTCTGCCACATCATAAAAATAGGCAAGTCTCCCATTTCTCAATTCACAAAAAGTACTATTTTGCAACCTCAGAGAAAAAATGCTTCGTATGATATTGTTTTCAAGCATACTGAAGACGATGTTCATTCAGAGTTCCTCAGTTTGGTAACACACAACTCAAAAGATATTCCCTTCTGCTCTACCTGCATCTTTCGCCCAACACAGAATTTACTTATAATGCAACGTCAGCTGGGTAAAACAAACTGCATGTATTTTTATAAAAGGTATAAAACTACAACAGGTTATAAACCAATTTTTTATTTTTATTTATTTATTTATTTATTTTTAAGAAGCTTCAGCTAAAAAAAGCCTCTTTAGCAGGCTGTGCTGTGATAGGATAAGGGGAAATGGTTTCAAACTAAATGAGGGCAGATACAGAAGTTTTTCACAATAAGTGCAGTGAGGCACTGGCACAGGTTGCCCAGAGAGGTGGGGGATACCCCATTCCTGGAGACAGCCAAGGTCAGGTTGCATGGGGCTCTGAGCACCTGATGGAGCTGAGCACCTGTTCATTGCAGGGGGGGTGGACTGGATGGCCTTTAAGGCTCCCTTCCAACTCAAATGATTCCATAATTCAAATGCAGTCTTTCAATGTCAGAAATAAGGACCATCATCTGAAACATATGCTGAAAGGCAGTCTGTGAGTAATAATTAAAATATCTAGGCATCACAGTTAATTCACTAATTCCACATACAATAGTAAGGAAAAGCACAAAAAGACTTATATATTTCTATATATACTTTATTGATACTGGGCTATGTATTCAGTTCTAGCATCAACATTTGTAGAGGAAACTGAAATGAAAAAACTAAACTGGGAAGTAGAGAGGGCATAGGGAGAAAAAAATTATACAAAGGCTGAGGAAATGCCATCCTCTGAGACCTTACTTCATTTTTTTTTCCCTCCAAATACTAACAGGGGAGGCAACTTTACAGAATATTTTCAAACTGCAATGTATTCTTTACTTTAAAAAAAGAAAAGCATAGAAAGAGTAAAGACAGGGTAAGAACTGGTATTTTTGGTACCAGCATGCAGCTGGCACACGCCATTCCACCAGCAGGACGAGTGACAGCAACTTCAAAGGGCAGCAAGACTACCACCTGCACAGGTGTCAGGCAGAACAGCTTGCTGTTTTTAGCCAAATGAAGTAGCTATTAAAAAAAAAGCTAACTCTGCAAACGCTAGACCTACAACACGCAAGAAATCAAAGAGAGAACAACGATCTTTTTCCATGCTTAAGCTTTTTCGGTGTTTTAATCTGAACCACAATTGTTGTGATAACAAGAAAGATTTAAAGGTCATTTCATTTCGTTCAGTTAAATGCAATCACAGGAATTAAGAAGTTAATTAACAAGCTATTTAAGGATAAAAACTCTAACCACAATCTCTGAGAAATATTATTTCTTCCTAAGAAGCTCAACTGCTAATATTGCTATTCTAGAGGCAGTCCAGATAACATGATAAACTTAGCCTCAGAAAATAAAGCATCATTGGTAACCAAAAACAACACCTCAAGGCACAGAGCCTTTACATTCACTTAGCAAAAGTATTTCATAAAGCTTTTGTGAAGTATTATTTCTTATTACATACCACATTAGTTATTATAACACACTTCTTATTTCCATGATTGATTGGGTATAAATCCTACATGCTCTTGCATATCTATTTAGATGAGAACTTGGAAATAACTTTAATAATGATCAGTTATATAAGAGGCTTGAAACTATACAAGCATCAGAAACGTCAATCATTCTGCTTTTAATTTTAACAAGAAATCTTGAAGGAAATGTTGAAGTAACTATTACAGTACAAGCAACCTCAGCAAGGTAAGAGAAAGTCTCTTCTTTCATTCCTCCAAAACCTTTAAGAAGCCAATGAATACAAATCCAAGTATTTATTTGAACATACAACTCATGAGGATTCTTCAAATGATGCCCAAACTCCTTAAGTACAATCCCAGAAGTGTAAAACAGAAACGCATGTGGGAACAAAACCCGTCTACCAAGAGGCCTTCCTACAGAGGTTCTGTCTGTTTTGCAGCAGCACACACATACCATTAAACATGTATAAAAAATGGATGTAAGCTGTCTGCACTCAGACTCCACACAGCCCCACACCCCACTGAGAGCTGAGGCACAGCAACCGCACTCACCGTGCTGCCACCAATGACTCCTGCACAGCCAAGCGGCTAGGGAAACAAGATGAACCACGCGAGGCTGCAGCCTGCGCACGACTACCTAAGAACTCAACTGCGGTCACATCTTTACCAATGGTGAACCACTCGTTGACCTGCTCAATGGTAAGCTTCCGTAGCATAACGGCGACAGCACACATACGCCTCACCACTCCTCACACTGCGCCACACAGGCGCGCACACAAGCACTCCACTCCCCTCACTGCTCTCTCTTCCCGCGCTCGGGAAAGCCCCGCCCACCACACGTGACCCTAGCGCCGACGTTGATGGGACGGCGTCGCCATGTTTGTGGCGCAGTGATTTCGGGGTTGGGGCTCTGGGGCTTCGAAGCGCACCCTGGGGTGCGGTCAGTTTCTGTGTTACAACCCTAAAACAATGTCCGAAAGGCGTTCTGGAATCCCGATCAACCTGTCGTTTCTTTTAGCTGAGGAAACAGCCCACAGGCACGTAGGCGCCTCAGCCCACGTGAAGCAGCACCGGCAGCTGCCTGCTGAGGACAGGCTGCCGCCGGGCGTCAGGAGCCGTGACGGCCGTCTCCAGTATTGTCCCGGTGTGTGCTCCTTTCCTGGGCAGGGCAGGGTGCGGACCAGGCAGAATGCTGGAACACGGCGCGCTGTGGGCCTAAGCATAGATTTTTTTTCAGTGCAATCAGTTCTGAGGGCTGCAGCACGGCCCTCGAGCGGCTGAAGCGGACGCGGGGAGGTGACTGGCAGACCGAGAGCGGGCCGCGCTGGTGCTCTGGTCCTCCACAGCTGCAGGGGGCGCTGTGCGGCGCGGCCGCCTCTCTGGCTTGGGATCTTCGCTGGTTGCCGTGTCCCTTCCCGGCATCCCCCGCGGCCGTAGCGGAGGCTGTTCCGTGACCTTCGGTGGTAGCCGCGCTCTCCCGGCCTAATGGTGGGTTGCGGATCAGGCCTAGGCCGGTATTGCCATCGCTCGGGTTGTCTCGGGGAGGAGGCTGGGGAGCAGCCCTTGTAGGTTGGCGGCCGTTGTTCCCTGTGCAGAAGGGGCTGCAGGAGGGCGGCGGGTACCCGCTGCGAGGGGTGAGCGGGCCGCGGTGCTGGGGGGGAGGGGAAGGAATGTGGTTTAGAAGGCACATTCAGCCTAGATTAATTCACTCTTCTGAAACAGTTACTGCAAGAAACCTGTGAAGCAGGGGGGGTCTCAGTGTTCTCAACAGCACTGATGAAAGCACAGCACTGTCTCAGGAGATGTGTCCGTAGTTGATGCCATTGAGCTGTCTGTGTAAACTGGTGAAGAGAAATATGGATTTGTATTAAGACATTACATTCCACAGAGATGCTTTTATTCTTGGAGAAGTACCAAGATTTTTCCAGTTGTTTTGACATTGGTTACTCTTGCATTCTTTTATCCTTGCTGTTGTCAAAAAATGCTGTACACTTAAGTCTGTGAGAATGACCTTACAGAAATTAAGAATAGTATGTATATATATATTGGTTTTCTATTCTGGGGCTCTGAGTTAATATATAATGTCCATATCTGTATACAGGTGAGTTTAATGGGTTGTATAATTTGGGTGATGTGCTCTAAGTGTTTAAGGTAGAAAACAATAGAATGTGCAGTATTGCTATGTAATATGGTGCAGATGTGTGCTAAGATGTTGAATGGCAGTAAGTTTTATTTTAACACATATCTTACATACTTTTCTGGTTTTGGTTTGAATAACAGCCATTACTTGGATAACCTCACGTGGCAGGGGGGTTAAAACTAGATGATCCTTGAGGTCCTTTTCAACCCAGGCCATTCTATGATTATGAACACAGCTGGATACAAAGGAGGAAAACTCATCAGTAGGTTTCCTACTGTTGGAGCGCATTTAAAAAGTAACATCTTCATGATAAATCATGAGTTGAGTAGCTTATCACGTGTTTTGCTATTTTGAGTAGAAATTATGATCTTGAGAGGCATATGTTACATGTCAGGGAGGGAGAGAAACTAATTTGGTGTAGTTTAAGACAGGAGCCTCTCTAGCTTGCCTGGAACAAGATTTTACTCCTAAGAGACTCAGGAAACAAGTCACTGGTAGAGAGGAGCCTAGCTATTGCTACTCTGCAAATCCTCTGTTAATTCATCTTTGCATCCTTTTATTAGCAGGCATGTGTCTGTGTGTTAGCCCATAAGTTGTAACCTTAATTCTGAATTTGCTTTGCTTTGGAATACTTTTTCATATTTGCTTTTTTTTTTTTTTTTAATTGAACCCATAGACTGCTGCTGCTGAAGTGTGGGTGTGTGTGTATATACGTGTATCTGTGTGTGTGTGAGAATGTGTGTGTTTAACATGCATGTAAAAGTTACGTATACAGCATACACATGTGCATAGATATGTATATAATAGGTAAATATATAATTGCACAATTCACCATTGGAGTACTTCTTACAATTTTCAGATGGTGCAAAATATGATTCCGAAGTCATGGAGAGCCATGAAATTCTACTTCACTACTGTTTACCAAGAAATATGGGTTGGTCTAGCATTAACAGGTTATGCCTATTACAGAATTTCATACGGTGGTAAGTTAAACATTATAATCTTTGTTAGCTGTTAAAACCCTGGTATATAGATAAGAATGTCTTTCACAGTTCAAAATCTGCCCCTGGGAAATATCTAGCAAATAAGAAATTAACACTTCTCCTTAAAGCCAAATTTTCACCGTAAAAATGTAAAAGTTTGACATCTTCAGTGTTGAAGGCTGCACTAACAAAATCACTCATACAGGAGTGTAGCTATGTCTGCTTTATGAAGATAAAGTCATGTAGATACTCGTTTTAAAAACACGTCTAACTTGCAGTGTGTAGCCAGAGCTTTCTCCTTCAGCTTTATCCTGAATGAATGCAAGGCTCTTTTGAACTGGAACTAAATGATTGTTTTCTTTGAGAGTCCTTTTTTTGTTCTTTTGTTTTCATAGAGTTTTTGCTTAACATCTGCAAAAGTTACAATTTTGAGAAGCTGTTCCTGTGTGAACTATATTAAAGTACTGTAAGTTGGGGCTGATGTGCCTCAAAATGTGAGGTGTATCTCTGAACATTGAATTGTATTTTATTTGATGATACTGGATCACTTTCTGAGTGAAGAAAACATCTAATGTAAAGCTAGTAAATTTGAGTGGGGCAGGTTGCAACAGATTATGGTAGAGGAGGGCCACTAAGATGATCAGAGGGCTGGAGCACCTCCCCTATGAGGAAAGGTTGAGGGAACTGGGCCTGCTTAGCTTAGAGAAGAAAAGGCTCTGGGGAGACCTCATTGTGGCCTTCCAGTACTTGAAGGGAGCACATAAACAGGAGGGGGAACAGCTGTTTACAAGGGTGGATAGTGACAGGACAAGGGGGAATGGTTTTAAACTGAGAAAGGGAGGTTTAGGTTAGATATTAGGAGGAAGTTTTTCACACAGAGGGTGGTGACGCACTGGAACAGGTTGCCCAAGGAGGTTGTGGATGCCCCATCCCTGGATGCATTCATGGCCAGGCTGGATGTGGCTCTGGGCAGCCTGGTCTAGTGATTGGTGACCCTGCCTGTGGCAGGGGGGTTGAAACTAGATGATCATTGTGGTCCTTTTCAACACAGGCCATTCTATGATTCTATGATCTTAAAGGATCTATTATTCAACTTCGGCTATGCTGAAAAATTGCCAAGTCCAACTCTCTACTAACTGTCCTGAAGAATTTCGTGTTATAAAATGTAGACAAACTTAGTAGGGGCAAGGAATCCCTCATGGTGGGAACAGCTGAGTGACCTTACCTGAATATTTCTCTGTCCAAGAAGCTTGCAGTATGTCCAAACTGTAACATGAGACTTAAAAGCATAAGCAAATATAAGAAGCTGAACAGCTGGAGAGAAAACTATGGTTTAATTTTTGAATTCTGCTTGAAATGAAAGAAGTTAAACCAAAACTGTTTCAAGTTTGGGTTCAGGTCATGCTGCTTTAGAGGTACAGTTGTGTGGGGTATGAGGGCCAAAACCTTCATATGGGAGAACTGCACACTAAGCATTATTTTAAAGTGAAAACAGCTTTTAATACCTGTGTACCTTCTTGCAATTTGAGGTACAGTTTTGTATTTAATACATTTATTTATAGGATTGTTGAGTATCTGCAAGAGTAAATAGATCAGGTTGGTCACTGCCTTATTCAGAATTAAAATGAGTATTTCTAAGGATACAGATTGTACAGCCTCTTGTGATGGTGAAGAATTCTTTTCCACATATTTTTATCTGTCCACTGTAAATCACTCTTATAGGAGAACAATTAAAATTGGAATGCAAAATAAGCTATTTTAATTACAAAAGAAGATTTTAAGACAAACTAGTCAGTTCACGTCTTTGTTTTGTAGTACTACTTACACAATGTCCATATATGTAAGGCTACCTTTCTGTATGCTTTTCTTGACCTGCATGAGGCATCTTGATGGCTATAAATTCTAAATGCATGGAGTCTTGGTTGATGGAAACAGTTAGAAATCAATGTAATGTCTATGGAGATGTACCATGGAAAGTGCATCACATACATTTGCTAAATTTTGTCCATGCTCAGTCAGCAAATAGTGAGTAGTGGAACCTCATTGATGTTTGTCTGCAAAACAGAAACAGGAAATTTTTAAAATCTCATTGTTCAGCTTGTTTTTCTTTCTCTCTAGGCAAAAAAAAAGCAGTGGCGGATAGTAAGTATTAACTAATACTTGTTTTATTTTAAATTACTGCACTAAACATAGCATATTTTACATACGTTTGGGTTTTATTTAATCCATTTATTAGGTGTTTAAAGGCTGCCTCAAAATATGTAGCTTTAGTTGTTTTGGTGGTTTTGTAACCTAAAAGCATTTGTGAATTGCCCAGATGCTGCTTCTGTTTTCAATTTTACTTAGCTTTTAGGAGCAAAGTGGCAGTTGTACGTCTTGATAGGGTGGTAAGGAGAATTATTTTAAGTCGTGATAATGACGGCCATTTCATAGGAATTTTAAGTGGTCTGAATTTCCAGAGTACCTATTAAAATTTTAACTGCCATAAGAACTGCAGGTTGGAACTTGTATTTTCAATTTGTATTTTATATACCTTCTGCCAAATAGCACCTGAATTTTTAAGGACAGTTTCTTCTGATGTGACAGAACTTAATTTTTCACAAGCTGCTGCGATTTTCTGCACTGTGAATGTTTGTTTGCTCCCAGTTGGATACATGCAACCATTATTCACATTTGTACGTGTATAATTAGTGACAATAATTTCAGTCTGGTAGACTTAAGGATAATAGCATAAGTGAACTTTAATTTAGAAACAGCCAATAGCAGCAACCATACCAAATCAGAGGGAGAGTGGATGTTTGCTGTAACAGCGCTTCAAAATATGTGAAAAAGATTCTTATTCTTAGCACAGTTTATGTGTTTAGGTTGGGGAGGTTGTTTTATTTGTTAGAGCAGCTGAACTTGCCAATTCTTAGGCTCAGATCTGGATAGACTTGTGTATTTTAGGTTCTGGACTGTGTTCTTGATTGTGTTCTTGCTGTACTGTTTGAACAGTCTAAACCGTGTCTTTGTTTCAGAGTCTTCTGGCCATCATTAAAGATCTCTTCTCTTGGAGAATGCATATGGTGTTTGATCGTCTTTGCTGTAAATGAAGCAAGTTACAACCATAGGGAAGTTAATTCTAAAACTGTACCTGATCCCTCTGCTGTACTTATAAATATGTTGAGCAAGAAGGAATTAAACATGTTGGATAAAGTATGCTGGAGTCTATTGTAAATGTAATTTCTAGAGTAACGACGCCTTGTTTCCTGCAGTTCTTCCAAGTCCTGTGTAAAAGCTTTTTCAGTAGCACTTGGAAAATAACCACATCTCTGTGATGAATCTCTTCATTAGAATTAGCTGATATTTCTGACAAAAGCATTATGCCATTTTTAAGAGCATCTTTTTCAGTTGTAACCTTTGAGTACTCCATTTCCTTTAGAAACGTCACTTAAGGCTACATCGCAAGTGGACTTCACTGCCAGTGTGTTGTCAACTTCCAGTGCGGTATTTTGTGGACTCTAAAAACCACATGAAAACCACTTTTCAAACTGTACATACTGAATGTCCACAGCAAGGATACACAGTGCATAAAACCAAACTTTTGCTTTATGTCATGTTTTGTTTAAATTTAGCCTAATCTGCTTTTGAGAACATTAAGAGGCTTAAGTCATTTTAATGAGTAAACGCTTACATACATCTTTTTAACTACATCACCGAAACATCTTCAATCTTTCAGCTTAAGGTTTTGTGTTTCAATTTCACTGATAGTAATACCTGACAGTAGCTTAAATACTTTGCATTTGAATGGTGATGATAACCTTACTGATGATGACATGGTAAACTTTCCAAATAATTCCTTTAATTCCTTCAGAACTCATACTCCTGCTTTAGTTTGGTGTATTGTCTTCCTCTGCAAACTCTGTTCAGTACTAATAGTGACATGGGCTATGTCATTTTCATGTTGGGCCTGGTTGTTTTTGTTTGTTTGTTTTAAAGCAGGTATAGCTCACTTGATTTGAAAAGCTGATAGTTGCTTTTTCATTCATTCTTGCCCTTTCTTCTACCTTCTGTAGTTTTCTTTGTTTTACATCTTCCCTTGATGTGCTTTTTAAACCGATTCTCATCAGATCCTGAAACTGGGAGTTTTCAGTGCTTCCACCCTTGTTTTGCTTCCTAACTCCGGAGGAATGGAGGAGTAGAGAGATGTTGGTATTTGTGTCTTTGCATACAAAAGCCTCCAGAAGTGGGGAACAGAAAATAAAAGTTAGAAAAAAGAGGGAGCTTCAAACAAACAGATATTAGGCAGTGGTGATTACAGGGTGGGTCAGAGTTGTGGTATAGTAAATAAGTGGTTCAGATTGAAAAGTTATGCCAGGTAAGGAGCTGTATGTGCATTTGTGATGCAAATTTATGATCATTGACTTAGTTCCTAAGATATTACACATACTTCAAATAACCTGCTTTAACAATTTTCAATTAGAGAGCTGAGGCAAACAAGGTAGGGAAAAAACATGAATCATTTCAGGGTTTACCTTAGCTATAGAACCTAGCATACTGGGAACAAGCTACATCAACGTGATGTTTGATCTCTTAGATATTAATGGAAAAACAAGAAGAGCTTTTGCAAAACTGCCCCTGTAGTGCTGTTAATTGCACTTCTAGGGAAATTTTACCCACTTCAACTCTAAAACTTGATGTGTAACTTGATTTTCTAATAGGGAAAGGAGCTACATATGGGACTCACTGTCTGGATTGTGGAAACTACACATTGTGTTGAAATAATGCTGTCTGCAGTTGGTTCTTGCATTGTTGCATTTCTGTTATAAGTTTCTCTGACTGTTTCAGAACATTCCTGCTCCGCAAAAGGCATGGAAGTAAAATTGATGTGTTCCTCAATAGATCTTATTTATGTGAGTAGGATACAATAGAAAATTGACAGTCAGATACTTGACTCAAAAACAGAAACCAACACACCCATAACACAGTGTCTGTCCTACTATTGATATGCTGTCTGCTCCTCAGCGCTGTAGCACAGTGCACGGTATAGATGACAACAGAGGAAAATTAGACAAGGCGTTGTGGTGTTTGTGTACTGTGAGGTGTGAAAGGAGCAATCAGTTTTCTTTGGAGCACTGGCATCTGGAATGCAGCCCTATCTAGAGAAGCACTTCAAAGGACTACTACTGCAGCTAGTGTTCTTATTTTAGGATGTGTAGCTAATTTAAGGCTAATCCAGAATAGAAAGGTTCCAGGTAAAGGTCTGTGCAGACAAGTCCCAGCTACTGAACTTGCTCATTTTTCTATGCAAATGATTATTTCTGCTCCTTGACAGATCATGCTGTATCGATTTGGCTGTTGCATCTTTATATTGCTAACATTTCTAAAAGGAAAGAATTATGTGTACGCTTTTTGAGATAGTTCAGCAATTGCACATTTCATTTGCCTATATGAGGTGTTGGCAATGACAAAAATTATCTACTACCTTTGCAGTGTTAGTGGAAACAACTCTTACAGAGGTTGGTAAACCACATTCAGTTGCTGCAGCATCACCTTCACAAAGTTTTGCTGTTTGTTTTTTTTTGTTTTTAATTAAATGTAGAATATCAGAACTCAGGACTAGGCTGCTAAGTTAAGATATGGTTTTTCGTACCATGAAAATACTGTATTCATTCCTCCAAGCCAAATCTTACAAGCCACAGTTTCTCATTGTGGAGCTCTGAGATTGCTAGAACATTCCAAAGTCATGACTTAGAATTGAGAATCTCAGAGTATCCCCTACATGCTAATAAAGAATTGTGGAATACTGTAGAGGAGTAGCAAAATACAGTCATAGCCAACAAAACATTAGTCACGGGGCCCAACCTACTTAACCTCTTTAATGGTTAACTTGGAAAAAGCCCCAAATGTGTATTCATGTTAATGGGGAGGATGAGTAAAGGTGCAGGAAATGATCTAAACCAAGTAAAACAGCTGAAATAGTCTCCCATGTATCTGATTCATGATAGCAAATCTCTGAAGTATAAATACACCCTGATACTGAACTGGTATGTGCTCATTGTACTTTTAGTCCCCAAGGAAGAACTATCTGGTGCTTGTTAGACACAGGTGATTGTATGTGACATCACCACCAGATGGCTGCAGTGAAACTAAAGGAGGAAATCAGCATTTGAAATCTATTGTTTCATTCACGGAAGTCTGTGAAGTTACTAGGAAGGAAAGAATGGTGAGATAGGAGATTCTCTTCGGTATTCTCTTGTGGTTAACAATTTGGTAAATGGAATAACAAGAAGAAATTAAAAGAGAGATCTTCAACAGCAAGCTCTTTGTACTATTAATTCCATGACCTTTAGCAACTAACATTTAGCAGCTAATACTCTCTTTATAATGACACGTGAGTCAGATTTGGTAATTTATAAGGAATTCATGAAGAAATTCCTGTATTCTACTCCACTGCTTCAGGCAAACTACTTGGAAACAATAACTCTTCTATCTCAAAATGAACTGACCACCACAAGAATGGAATCTTTAGAAACTTTAATTAAATTGTGCTAGTTAGTGTAATGTCGTTGGCTGTGGTTTAACAGTGTAAGCGCTGAGGCAGCTTGTGGAGTTTCCGTCCTTGTACCACGGTAGCATGTTTCTCTTTGTTGTGCTGATACAACTGTTTCTGAGTCAGACTGGACAAACTTTAATGATTTCATAGGCATTTTTCTCTAAAAAAAAAAAAGCAAACTGTTTTTTTTCTGTTTTAATTTGGATCCATCTCCAGCTGTTTACAGCATGGCTACGTTATAACTTGTATTATAGCACAGCAGACTTTTTTTTCAGGGAAGTAGCAGATGATTCAGAATTTATATCTGTCCGTTCACTCTGCCAGCACTCCTGAGCCTTACAATAATTTGATGCCATTTCCTCCTCGCATCCAGCGATGCACATGATCAAAGTAGTGTCTCCTGTAAGAACCATCATCACTGTCAACACTCACAGCAATAAGAGGAATAGCAATAAAAAGAAGGCAGAACTCCGCCCTGTGTACAAATCAGGAATGTCAGCTTGTGCTTCAACAAAGGGGCAGAACCTTGCATCCTTCTTTCGGAGCACATCGCTTTCTCAGATGTCTACTGTCAGTTGGAACAAAAGAACAAACAGTTGTACCACATCCTGATTCTCAATACATGCAGAAGGAATGCTTTCCATATTAAAGGATAAGTTTGGTAGTGTTTCTTCAAATCAGGAATTATAGCCATGAAATGAAAAAAAAAAAGATTATGGCTTTCAGAAACTTTTAACTTTTTTTTTTTAATTGACTTGACCTTTAACTACTTAATATCCATCCATGTATCATCACTGTAACTTCAGCTTTGGATGAGAGATTTCTGCAGAGCTGTGTTTGGTAGAAAATGATAATGAGAGATTCTGTGGGTGGTAGAACTAACAGCAGTATACTGAATGAATCCCATCTGCGATGACTACTTCTGCCTACACAGATTTCTCCTGCAGTATCAGTTGTAGTCCTCATTTCTTGTTTTAACCTGTTGTGTTTAGCATACTTTTGAAAATATTAAACAATTACTGCAATTAAGGGGGAATTATTTAGGTATGCAGTAGAACTGTTGTGAGATATTTCATATGGAATGCTTTATAAACAAGCAAAATTGCAACAACTAAACCGTGACTACAACCAGAATATTACTGGGGGGGAAGGGAGGGGAAATTAATAAAATGATTCGAATGTTAGCAGACATCTGATATAGTAACAAATACACACTTTCTTTTTTTCTTAACCAGAAGCATTTTCCTTTTTTAAATTAACTCCATACTCACCTTCAGTATATATATTCTGTCATTAGCTTTTAATTTAATGTACACAAAAATAGCTTTCTTTGAATTCTTCTGTATCTGAAATTATAGTTCTTACCTTATAATCCTTTTTAAGTCATTATATTTCATACAGTACATCACATACAGCTTAAAAAAAGCAATTGGAGAATGGCTTAGATTGGAAGGGACCTTAAAGATCATCAAGTTCCACCCCCCTGCAGTGGGCAAGGACAGCACTCACCAATACTTCTTGTCCAAATGAGAACCTCGAGACTTGTTAGCAAAAATTAAAATGTTGCCTTTCTTTCAATGAACTAAATATTAGAGGCTTACTAATGTCAGCCGTGGATCTGAGTGTTTCAGAAAACTGAAACATAAATACCTTTTAGCATACTTAGATTTAATTAATTCTTGTAGCTAGAAAAGGAGTCCTGCCAGAAGTGTATTTCCTTTGCTTCAGATTGTGTATTCTTATTAATGCTAACTATCACACCTCTTTTTGAATGACAGTTACCATTTTAAACATGTAATCGGGCCTGTCTAGAAGGACAGAAGCAGAAGGCAAGAAAAATTGTGCAGAACTTTCACACAGCAACGGGAAGGAGGAAAGATTCAAGTTGCTTTACCTTGTCCTACAGCTTGTGTTTTTTACAGAACAGAAATTCTGGTTTTGAATTGGAGACACAAGCAATAGATAAACCTTTAAAGTCCTTTCCATTTTCTCAAATCTTCTGAGGTTCAACTGCATATTATGACATCTTTGAATAAATCAAATATATTGTAAACATGTACAGGTGACACATTTTCTACTGTCTCAAGTTCTAGGGCTTTACGCTTAATCATTTTCAATAGGATTCCATTGATGCCAATACAGTTCATTACCCTTTTCAGTTGATGTTCTGTTCATCTAGCTAAGGACTGTAGTAAACCTTGCCAAAGGATCAGAGCAGTAACAGTAAGAATTATTCAGGCACTTAGAAATAAAATAAGGGCCAGCTGTCTCATTAAAGTTCCCAGGAATAGAACATCAATACCTTACCTGGAAAAGCAAAACTTAAACAGTTAGAAAGTGTGAAGAAATGAAATGGATTCTCTTAAAGCATGAACTATCCCTTTTCTTCTCAAACTTTAGAAAGTGATAAATGGAAAACAAAGTAGCATATTTAAAAAGAAGTGATGACTGAAGGACTGATTTGTTAACTATCTCCTCTTCAATTATTACTTCAACTAGTATCCCATCATTTAGTCACAGAAGCTTCCAATCATCGTGGCCATATTGAGGAAAATAAAAAGATTTCTGTAAATAAGCATCACCTTAAAAGCCTCTTCCAGGATATCTTTTTGCTTTCTCTACTCCTAATATTGTTAATGATTTCTTCATCATAAGTTACAGGGGAGCAGAGGATTTTCTGTCTGTAAAAAGGATGGCGCGTAATCTGTTCTATGCAGCTATAACTTTGGTACGCATAAACTACAACATAAAAAATAACAATACCTGTTACTATAAGAATTTTATGAGAATGTATAGGAACATATTCCCAGTGAGGCCACAGTATTCTCTACTAAGAACACTTTCTTGCATCATGTGTATTGGATTAAGCAAACAATTTATGTTATTGTTCAAAGAAATTACATTTCTAATCCACCAAATACAGGGCTGAAACACATGACATCAGGCACTGCCATCCCCACAAAATGCACACAGCTCTGCTATAAACAGATCATATGGCTCCACTTCTGCTTTAATTATTGTACTCCTTTTCAGAATGATGCACTGTGTGCACTGTGCCATGAGACTATAGAACATTAGTCATCTGGTCCAGCATACATTACTAGAATATTATAAGGTAGGGATGAAAAAGTATCTTTCTCCTATTCACGTGTCTCAAAGACTGTATACAAAACAGACATCAAAGTGCTTCCTTTGGGTTGTTATTTATAGTTTATCTATGAACAGGTTTGGTGGGGTTGGAAAGCACTGGCTGTGTATGAATTCAAACATGGCAGCTTATGACAGTTGTTCAGTGTGAATTCCTCATTGTTGCGTCCTTAGGAAGTCAGCTCTATTCTCGAATAAAGAGTACTAAAGACCACAGTAACAAGTTAAAATTGATTTTCTTTAAATATACACAATCTATGCAGTGTTTCTGTAAAGATTTTAAACTACCCATGTCATCTGGTACAGCACACTGCACCTGCAAGTAGCTGCTTGGGAACTCAGAAGTACCTCCAAAACCCAGCTTCTAAACTTGCTTGCCTATTCATGGCCACTTCCTCCTGCTTTACAGCAAATCCAAAATCTACTTTTGGAAAGGAGTGTTGTGTTACGTAATAAAGCAATCCACTAAGCTATTTAGAAAGGACAGATTAACATTTTTGTAATATGCATACACAAAAATCCCTAACACTCTGTTGGTACTTGCTTTTTAGAGATTTTCTTTGCCACTTGTGAGGAAACCCACCCTAACTATAGCCGTCTAGAAACCTCCTCTCTAATCTCTGTTAGTCATCCAGGCTCCATCTTTAATCAATAGAGAGATAGGCACCTTCAAAGACATTTAGATAGTGGGATGGATATCTCAGAAGGGAATTACTTGCCTGCAGAACTGCCTGTCTCCCTTGCCTCCCATCCCAGTTTATTTACAGAAGGAACCTAGATGATGGATTTAGACCACATGCTTAACTTCCAGATTGTTTCAGTTGGATGAGATGTATCCCACCCTAAACGTTTGACCTCTGAGAACATTTATTTCTGGCTATAAATAGGAGCACCTGTTATTTAAAATAATACCACATAAAAAGAAGAAGTCTTAAATTAATTAAAATTAATTAAAATTCCTGTGACACCTCCAAAGCCTGAAAACATTTTCCTACGTTCCAGAAAAGCATCTCAACCAAACAAATGCAAAACTGTAGAAAGCTTGGATCCAACACGGCAGGAAAGCTCATTTTCCTCCTCCTGTCTATGCATAAAAAACAAGTGGGGGAAGTTCAGACATGGCAGCTTTAAAAACTTGAAAACACCTACATTTACAAACTTGGCCATCAGATACTTAAAAAAAAAACAACACAGAAGTTTTGTCAGGAGTGGTTGTGAAAAAGCTCATTAGTTGTTCAGACTCCCATCTGTACATCTGTACTGTTAGGAATCTCTGCTTCTCCTAAGGAAAATGTTGCACATGATCACATAAAAGGTCAGCCAGTTTATTAACTACAGTTAATATACCTTTTTTAAAGATAAATCTGCGTTAAATACAAAACATACTTTGATAATTTTTCTCTGTGTACCCTTTAATTTCGAGTGTTTTCACAAAATAATAGGATGATAGATGATACATTTCAAGCACATTTCAAATTCTAGCTAAACAAGATCTCAGCCCAAATCTCAAAAACAAATCACCCTGTAAGTAATCCTTCATTTTTAATGATTACAAGTCAAATAAATGTCTGTTGAGTTATAGTGGCTTCAATATGAAGTTGTGTTGCTCTGGTGTTTTTTGTTGTTGTTTGGTTGGTTGGTTTTTATTTATTTTTTATTTTTTTGATACCAAGCAGACTGTAAAAGTTATTTGCAAAACATATTTTAATATTTATACCAACAAATGAGCATAAACCTTTTCCTTTAGAAAAAGGCCCACAGAATTAAAGCGCCTCTCACAAAGGCTGTGTATTGTGAAGCAAGTAACTTGGATTCTGTATCTCTGGATTTATCTGCTTCCATGGCTACTCCACATTCTTTTAACCTTATCTTCCAAGGCATTCCCCAAAACATGACTGCTTTCACATAACCTCACTTATCTACAACAGGCGACTGAATTGTAGGTGTCATTAGCCCCTTGGCCAAGCGCGGTAAGAAAAAACAATGGTGCATGATTACAAGTGAACATTTTCCTGTTTGCGGTAAACAAAGCACATAAAAGACATTTTAAGTTGGAATCGGAAGATCTGGCTGATAAATGATTCTCAGGAAGATCATTCTGCAAGAGAGATGGTAATTAATTTACCATGGTACAGGCCTACGATTTGTAAAGACTGGTTAATTTTTCTTCCTCATTTCTATGGGAAGGGCTGGATTGGTAGTTGTTTGTTGGGGTTTTTTTTTCCGCCAAGTGAAGTAGAAATCGGGAGTATGAGAAGACTTTATATAAAGTATGGCCTATACCTTTTGAAGACATTTCCTCCTAGTCCACATGATCCAGTCTGTCTGGTTGCAGCATTGGTTGAGCCTGCACCTGCCAAAAGCAATGCGTCTTAAAAGCTGACAAAGGCGTTATACCAGAGGGCATTATTCCAATGGAGACATTGCATGGAGGAGTGCCTGCCTTGCCAGTGGCAACTGTCTATGCCATATTCTCCCAGTTTTCATGTTGTCATCGTTCTTCATAAAGGACTGGAATGGTAATACGGGGGCTCTATTTATGATGTTTTAGCCTGTGTTTTGTTTTTGTTTTTTTTTTTCCTATTATTTTTCTGAGATTATGAGTGCCTTATAGCGCCCTATAGCCCATTTTATTTCATGTCAGCTTAGTTGCAGGATCATTCTGAGTAGCTCAGAAAGTTATTATGTCAGAAGTATCATAGTCTTACCTATTCCTAAAGACATGTAAGAGGTAGAATCATAATTTGCAGGAAACTCAGATAACAATGGCTAGAAGCACTCCAAATAATACTTGCAAAACAATTTTAAATTGATACAGTATTATCTGGTGATGTCAGTAGGAGTTTTCTGTAGGACCAATTTCTTAAGAGGAGCAGCAACTTTGACTGTCACAAAGTTCAACTCTGCAGCTGCACTGACAAGGATGCACACTGAAACCTTAGGCAGGTATGTTAAGGTAATTCACACAGCCATCTGTTACAGGAACTCACATTAATAGGTTAAACTTAATGAACAAACTCATGTTTGAGATCAGTATGCAACTATTACCACTAGTGTCATGCTTAAGCTTAAAGATTATACAAACAGTACCTGAGGTCCTCTCAAGAACTTCCCTGGTGAACATTTTTGTCACTCCTAGCTGAGATCGGTCACAGTGATGTACAAATAAAGTCATGACGACTGGAAAGCGGCCATCTACAGAAACAGGGGAAGCATCACCGGGCAGGGCGATGCATTTTTCAGATTAGGATTTCAGACTCGCAGCAATATGAAATTTAGCTACGTCGCTTGGGTTGCAGTGCCGACATATGGTGCTGCGTTGACTTAGCACTGAGCCTAACTTCTCCCAAGCTGTTAGCTTTCATCTTGCGGCTGCACCTCTAAAGAACGAGACGCGGGGGTAGGCGCCGCCCAGAAGGCCAAAGCCCCTTCCTTCGGCCCCGGAGCGAGGCGGCAGCACCCGGGGGCCGGGCGGGGCAGTGCCGGGAGCAGCGGGGAGAACCGCAGCACGGGAGCGGGGAGGCCGCGGCGACCCTGCGAGGGGAAGCGGCCGCGGGCACGCGCGCAGCCTTCACAGCCACCGCGTCCCTCACGTGCGCCGCGCGCGCGCGCGCACCCCACCCACCCCCGTCCTCCGCCGTGAGCGCGCCCCCCTTCGCCCCGCCCCCCGCGCTCCGGGCCCGGCCAATGGGGCGGCGGCGGCGGTTAACCCCTGGCGGGGCGACGCGGCGCGGGTGGAGCGGAGCAGGAAGCGCCGGGGGAAGGAGGCAGGCGGGTAGGAGGCCGCCGTCGCCGCGCTGAGGAGAAGGAAGGAGGAGGAGAAGGAGGAGGGGGCCGCGAGCTCGGCCGCCGCGAGCCCGGCCGCCGCCTTCGCCTCTTCCTTCCGCCCGCTGCGGGGAGCGAGCCGCGCGGGAGCACCTGTCACCGCCGCTAGGGTGAGCGGCGTCCTCCGCGCTGAGAGGCGGCAGCGTGAGAGGCCCGGCGCGGCGCGGCACGGCGGAGCCTCGGCAGGGGGACGGCGACGGAGATGATGCCGGTGAGTGGGGAGCGGCCAGGCCCGCCGCGCCGGCCTGGCGCCGGGATACCTCGCGCCTTCCTGCGGGGCTGCCGGGGCGGACGGAGCGCGG
>JACDJE010000028.1:1840214-1968969 GCA_016647715.1 Pavo muticus | reverse complement strand
GTCCGCCGCCGTGACGGGTCCCGGCCGCGGCGCCTCGATGCCGCCTGACGGGGCCGTCCTGCCGCCGTGCGCGGCCGCGGGGCTTTGACGGCGCCGCTCGGGCCGGGCCTGACGTGGGGGTGCTGCGGGCGGGCAGCGTGCTGCTGTACTGCTTTTCCTTCAAAACAGCAGTTTTGTTGTGTTGGCTTTTTCTCCCCTCACGGGCCGACCCCACGGCCGGGGCCGCTCCTGAGGGCAGCGCGGTGCCGGGGCGATGGCGTCCAGCTCCGAGTGAGCTCGGCTGTGCGTCTGGGAGGCACTCGGGAGAGGGCTCCCGCGTTTTCGCCGACTCCCGAGGAAAAGAGCTTTTATTTACGGTTCCTCCGCAGTGCTCGAGGCACTGCAGCAGAACGCCGCTCGGGGAGAGCAGCGGGGACGTCTTTCAGGAAATGTCACCGCTCTAACTTTGCTCCGCGGCCGCGAGCAGGAAGTGCGCGGCTCAGCACAGATGTGGGATTGCAGATGGAAGGGCGCAGGTAGTGCTTGTCGGCTGGCGCTGTGACGAGCGAGTTAGCGCCGTGTGCCTTCTGACTGCCGTGGCTGGGTACCGAAATGCTCTGTTGGTGCTGGAGGAGGATTTCTCTGTGCATCTGAGCTCATTGAGCTGCGGGCATACGGGTGGGTGTAAGCGAGTAAAAGCAAAACTGGGAGGGCAGTGGCAACCCAGCTCACGGCAGGGGCTTGGAACTGCGTGATCTGTACGGTGCCTTCCAACCCAAGCCATTCTGTGGTACGGTTCTGTGACTGTCAGTGTGCTCAGCTTTCATTGCAACTTGGGCTGTGCTTTACATTCATAAAATTCTTATTGAAAACCTATGCCAACGGTAGGCTGGGTCATAACAAATGTATTTGCTTCCCATTGCTGACTCGTGTGTGAGTCTGAGGCAAATGTCGTAACTTCTGTGCTCCAGTGATTGGCTTTCTGTAAAAGTCTATGGTATTGGCTTGCTGTTTTCTTCCTTTGTTTTTGTCTTTTTTTCCAGCTTAGTGAGTGTTTCTCTGGCAGTGCTGTTGCCTTCATACTTGCTGAAGTATAGCAGTTGCTTGTGGTTATTTGAAAGTGTTATAAGATTCTGACTTCTATTATGTTTTTGAAATCTACTTCAAAGCTTTTTCATACTGACAGCTGAGTTTTAATAAAAACAAATTACCTTGCTGCAGTGGTAGTAATGTTGCAGATTAGAGCTTGCTGAGTCTGAATCCTGAAATAATAAATATTTTGCTTTTCTGAAGAGCTTTTAGATGCAGTTATGGGCAGTCTGTCATAAAGTAGTCAGGAACATACATATTTAAATGGACACTTTGATAGTGCCATTAGTCTTCCAGTTTCTTATCCCAGCTATATGATTTGTGGGCTGCAAGGATGGGAAATAAACCATTTACTGGAATAATCAGCGCATAATATCAGAATGATGTGAACATATGGCTGTAGAAAGGGACCAAATGTGGCTGGCTTTTTTTTTTTTTTTTTTTTAACTTGAGTTTTGCTATTCTGAAAAGGGAAAAGCTGTGCTGGGATTCCTTGACTTCACATACAGAGGAGCTGTTTTCTCCTTGGTCCTGTTGTGTTTTGTTTCTCCATAATTAGCAGAAGTATATAATAATGGCAAGAGGACAGACTACAGTACTGCAGGAATTGAGGTGTAACAAGTAGGTATTGCTACAGCTTTGTCAACAAGTTGAAATGAAGTGTTTGGAAAGTAACGAACTTCTATTTTTTTGTGGCTTGCATTTTCTTTATTGAGGCCATTTTGGGGTTGGTAATTTTGTTTAATGTTCTGTACATTGGCTTTTAAGAATGAAGTCATGTCTGAAGAACAGAAAATGGAATGGTGACTTTTCCCTCTTCCTGTATTTTGTTGTTAGTGGTGGGTTTTTTCATGTGGTAACAGGGTTACTTATGGGAGGCTTTATCAGCTATGATTTCTTTTGCTACCAGGATGTCTCTTCCTCTGTTCCTTAGCATCCTTTCCTTGCAAGTCTGTATTGCTTACTCTACTTTGCTTTTATGAGATAGAAAATTAGGTTTATTGTTGGTTCTGAACGCAGTTGGGCTTCCAAGAAGTAATGAGATGTGGGCTGCACTTTGGTTAATTTTGTGTGAAACTGCAGCTCTTATTGAAAGATAATCCCTGGTGTGTATTTTATGTTAGACTAGAGAATACACAAGTGGATCTTAATATTACAGTGTGCATTAATACCCTTCTAATTGCCGCATATGTTACTGGTCTACGAAGACAGATAACATGATAGAGCACAAACCAGAGATGGCTATCTGCTCAAGCTAGGTTTAAATTGAGCTATCTGCCAGGTGAATTAAGGAAAAGGGTGTTTTGTTCTTTCTTTTTTTGTGGGGTTTTTGTTGTTTTTTTCGAGTATGCACTCATAATGTGTTGAGTCTAAAACCTTTTCCAGCAAGTCCACAGTGGGCGTTGCTTATTCTTAATTCAAAACCAAAGTAATTTCAAATCAGTACACATGGTTGTCTTCTTTAGAAAGGGCACTACTGATGGTCACTACCTAGTAGCAGTCTAAAGGAACAAACTTCAGATTGGCAATCTTCAGTGATGCTGAGATAAAATATATTGTAACGAATTCAGAGCGGTATAAATACCAGCAGTACTGATACCGTCCTTGTTTGCTGAATAAATCTGAACTGACTGCAGAGAGTAATTTGCAAGTTTATCAGCCATTATTAATGGAGTTATTTACTGCAGTGATGCTTAAAGGCTAGTTCATGTTTTTTGGATCATGTCACTGTTTTATTAGGATAATAAAATATGGCCCATTCTGTGGTTAAAAATAAGCTCATGGGCTTCACCATGCCCATGAAAAGTTACTTTTCATAGACTGCTTTGATAATAGAATAGTTAAAAATACTTGATGTTTCATTAAAATCCACATGTATGAGAAAATCTCGAGGAGATTTTCATGTCTGTTAGTTTCTCTTCAAAATTGACGTAGATGAGGTGGTTGTCCAGCGCAGGCATTGGAGAGGACTTATTAGAATAGAAAATGCTGCTCCACCAGCTGAAGTTCTGTTAATGTAACAAATGAAGTTTGGTGTGAAATGCAGGCTTTCCCACTGTCTTATGAAATCCATTCTGTACTCTTTTGGTTCTTGCTATTAGTTTTGCCTAACAGGAGCTGACCACATCATGCCAAGGGTTGTCCATACACAGGATAAAGACGGTGCCTTTTTAGAAGAGTTTGCTAAATTCAAAGATCACCTTTATTCTGTCACAAACATTCAGAGCGTTTTAGATCTTGCTTTCAAGGAAGCAGTTTCAGAGACTAAAAAAATAATAATTATCAAGAATAGGGATTTGAAGAAGCAAACTGATTATTGCTGATTTATTGCCTATAAACAGGGGAGTCGCTGGGAGTGCCTTGCTCCCTCTGTGTCATAACTTGCTTTCAGAACTTACCATTCTTAAACATTATCTAAATTAAAAGCTTCCTATTACTGTGCAGTAATTCCTAGCACAGCATAGCTCGGAATATCTCAGCCTAACTGGATGTGCCAGCCTGGAACATTGGTTAACCTTGGGCTTGTCCGACCCCAGCAAAGTGAGGTGTTTTTTCCTTAAATTGGGAAATGTTATTAAGTGATTTAAAATACCTTTAAATTGTCTTTCTGCCACTTCTGTGAGCATCCTTTCCATCAATTATGGATCCTGTGTCTCACTGATTCTTAAATTATAAGCCTTCTAAGTAACGTTTTAATCCTTCAGGTTGTACATTTTTCTTGTAGTTTGGAAGTCTGCCATTAGAAACAATTAAACTCAGAAGCACATAAGAATCTGCAGCGTATTGAGGAATATATCCTCGGAGAGCTCTCAGTGTTTTAAGTTTCTGAAAGCAATTTTTAATGAGGGACAGTAATACAGTTTTATTGTGCAATAACAGACGTGTCCTTCACAGGTAGATTTGTGTGTCAGAACCAGTAATGCCAAGGCATAAATTCTGTGACAAATCAAAGGACAAGCGAGTATATGAACTGGTTACTCAAGAGAGTTGTTCTGAACCTCAATTTTCAACTGCTTTACCTAGATTAGAAGCGGCTCTATTCTTTGACTTAAATGTAGCTCAGAGGTGTGTGTAAGCTTGCTTGTGGTAGAGAGCAGGCGTTTATCGCGATGGGGCAGCAGGATGTTGGAGATGCTGTGTTCCTTTCAGGGCTGAGCTTTCACAATGGAGATGAGCTGCACTGACTGTTTCCTGTGGCCGCTTCTTCCTTCCTTGCTCCTCGCTGCTCCTTTGCACCGTGTGCTTTGAGCACGCTGCACTGCCTTCCTTAGTAACTGCATCCAGGTCACCATAAATGGAAAAAGTAATTGCACTCAAAGGATGTAGAAGGTATATGTACACATATATATGAATATCCTGCTAAGCTAGTCCATTAAATCAGCTTGTATTGTGGCTGTCATTGTCTGTGCTGGTTCAGGAAGGAGCAGGCTGTTGGGGTGAGAGGGACAGCAGAGGAGGTGGTAGGGAAGGGGCCCCTCCCCATTTCACCACTGTTCTTCAGTTGTGTTGGGAAGCTGTACCTGAGCATCATATATTAAATTTTCTTCTCTGGCTGTTTAGCAGTTCAGTAGGACAGTGAAATGAACCTTAGGATCACTGCACTGCAGTAACATTGTGACCTCAGAGATAAGAGTTTCACCACTTTTCTGGGAATCTGGTAGTGCTTCATGTATGTTGCCTGGAACAGGAGCAAGTAAGGGACTTGGGATTTTTGGTGAAATATGTGGTATTGGGGGAATTCTTGAGAAGCAAATGCAAAAGAAGTTGTAACCATAGCTAATCAACCAACGTAATGTTTAGGTAGAGGTCACTGGTTTGCTGTCACTTGTCTTTTTCTTTGCAGTATTGCGTTCCTTCTGGTTTCCACCCGTTCTTCCCTTGTTCTCTAAGACTCGTAGCATAATTGAGCCTAAGTCTTCAGTGGTTGGAAGTAACCACTGCAGGGACTACTGTGCTCCTGTCCTCCATGCTGCCCCTCTCCTGCACTGGCTCCATGCTTGTCTCATCCCGCGCTGAGCCACTTCAGTTTGCTAACTCAGCAGGAAGTTGTTTGCTTTTTTTGTCGAGGTACTTTTCTGACAGCTTAGTGCACGGAAACCGCCTCGGTGCGGGGTCAGAGAGGTGCTGGAGCCGTCACGGGGAAGGGCAGAAAGGCAGAGATTGCCGGAAGGGTGTCGTCAGTTCTGTTGGTTTATGTTGTTGAGATTTTCAGCCTGAAAGAACTGTGGGGCAGTGAATGAATGTGGTGAGATATGTCTAGAAGGCTTTGATGTGTAATTTGTGGCCTGGGTGGCAGAGAGGAGTAACTTCCTAGGTCTATGAAATCAAAGCAAGAACACAGTGCGGTGTTTGAGATCTCTGACAGGTTCATGTGGGAGAATTTTACCGATCCTAATTCCTATGGGCTGTCCCCATGCACATAAGCACAATGCATTATCTAGCATCTGAATTAATTCTGTGTTCTGCTTCTCTCTTGGAAGCCCATTTTTGTCTTTTTGAGACTGGCAAACCTTTCTCTCCAAAAAAACCAGTGTGTATCTGTCCTGATTTCTGAGGGTGAGTAGCTGGCAATTGTTGATGGTTGGTGTTATATGAGAGAAGGGCTGCATTACTAGGATGACAAAAAAAAAGTAATGCTTGCGCTGCTCTCTTTAAAGGAGAGAAACAGGGCAGTCTGAGACCAGCAGAGATTACCATAGCCATCAAGTACAGTCTTACCTAAATAAAAATATTTTTTTGAATTTCTCAAGCAGGATTAAGTCTTGGTTTAGAGTGACAGGTATGGTTTAAATTGTGGTGATATACTTTGAGTGTATGGTTAAGAAAACCCTTTCCTAGTCCTCTCTCCTCATATAAGTTGTCTAACATGGTTCAAGACAATTGCTGCACCTGTTGGTATTACTTTCTTTTTAACCTTTTCTGGAAGCTTTCTGCTTGGGTTGGGGGCGGGGAGGGGAAGCTTCAGAAGGCGTATCTGGATATCTTGTGCAATCTCTACAAATATGTTGATCAAAACCTGGCCTCAGTCTACCTCATTTAGCCAGAGAGGTTTTCAAGTACCTCAGTTACTTCCTTTGGGAAGATGTGTAAGAAGATGGTATTTGTACGTTTCTGTGGGATGATTCATGTCTGTAAAATTCTTCTCAGACTGCCAGGGTTGGGTTTTGTAGAGATGACGTCTGAGTCAGAGCACGTGCTGTGTGATGATGTGGTGGTAGGCCTCAAAACTGCTATCTCTATTAGGTACTTAGCTTTATTAGAAACAGCCAAGCAGCATCCTTATTGTTCAGGCTGCTGTTCAGATATGCTGATAGAGGAAGAGGTGAGATTTTCCTGTCGCGTATCTAAAACCAGCAAATGTTTGGAAGCGTAACAGTTTGGTATGATTTGACAGGCTAACAAACAGGCTCGCAAGTGGGTTAGTTACTATTCAGTCCAACTGTTTGGAGTCTGTATGGGAGATATTGAGGTTTTGAAACAGTGTCTTATAAAAATAAACTGTGAAACATCTCTGCGTGCAGTTTCATCTCTGCGTGAAGCTCTGAATGTCTCAGCGTGCCTGGTGCTTCATCTCCTCACTTACTGCTTTGTTGTCCCCAGTTACCTAAATTTTGGAAAAAATTAACTGCAGGAGGAATGGTTTTCTGCTAGCAGAAAAAGGTCTGTAATGATTGACCTCCTTTACACTTAATCATGTCAGCATCAATGCAGTAATGCAGTCATTTCAAAACCGTACTGCATGGATTCATAGAATCATAGAATCACTAAGGTTGGAAAAGACCCACAGGATCATCCAGTCCAACCATTCACCCATCACCAACGGTTCTCACTAAACCACGTCCCTCAACACAACATCCAAACATTCTTTGAACACCTCCAGGGTCGGTGACTCCACCACCTCTCTGGGCAGCCCATTCCAGTGCCTGACCACCCTTTCAGAGTAGTAGTATTTCCTAACGTCCAGCCTGAACCTTCCCTGGCGCAGCTTGAAGCCATTCCCTCTAGTCCTATCACTAGTCACACGAGAGAAGAGGCTGACCCCCAGCTCACTACAACCTCCCTTCAGGTAGTTATAGAGAGCAATAAGGTCTCCCCTGAGCCTCCTCTTCTCTAGACTGAACAATCCCAGCTCCTTCAGCCGCTCCTCATAAGACCTGTGCTCCAGACCCCTCACCAGCTTTGTTGCCCTTCTCTGAACACGCTCCAGGGCCTCGATGTCTTTCTTACAGCGAGGGGCCCAAAACTGGACACAGTACTCGAGGTGCGGCCTCACCAGTGCTGAGTACAGGGGGACAATTACTTCCCTGTTCCTGCTGGTCACACTATTTCTGATACAAGCCAGGATGCCATTGGCCTTCTTGGCCACCTGGGCACACTGCTGGCTCATGTTCAGTCTAGCATCAATCAACACCCCCAGGTCCATTTCCTCTACACAGTCTTCCAGCCACTCTGCCCCAAGCCTGTAGCGTTGCCTGGGGTTATTGTGGCCAAAGTGCAGGACCCGGCATTTGGCCTTGTTGAATCTCATCCTTTTGGCTTCAGCCCAGCTATCCAGCCTATCCAGATCCCTCTGTAGGGCCTCGCTACCCTCAGGCAGATCGACGCTTCCAGCCAGCTTGGTGTCATCTGCAAACTTACTGAGGGTGCACTCAATGCCCTCATCCAGGTCATCAATAAAGATATTAAACAGGACAGGCCCCAGCACCGACCCCTGGGGAACTCCACTCGTAACCGGTCGCCAGCTGGATTTAACTCCATTCACCACCACTCTCTGGGCCCGGCCCTCCAGCCAGTTCCTTACCCAGCCAAAAGTGTACCTGTCCAAGCCACGGACTGCCAGCTTCTGCAGGAGAATACTGTGGGAGGCAGTGTCAAAGGCTTTACTGAAGTCTAGGTAGACTACATCAACAGCCTTTCCCTCATCCACCAGGCGGGTCACTAGATCATAGAAGGAGATCAGGTTGGTCAAGCAGGACCTGCCCTTCGTGAACCCATGGTGGCTAGGCCTGATCCCCCAGTTGTCCCGCACATGCCGCGTGATCTCCCTCAAGACAATCTGTTCCATAACCTTCCCTGGCACCGAGGTCAGGCTAACAGGCCTGTAGTTCCCCATGGTGTCTACTAGCCCACGTCACTTAGAAATATTTTCAGTTCTTTCTCTGGCTGGCTTCTTGGAGTACTGATGTTGTTACTGTTTTATTGTCACTTACTACCACATCACTGAGACCTGGTTTGATGAGGAATATGATGAGGAATCAAAGCTTCACGTGGAAAGAGTTGAAGGTCTGTTACTTGCAGCCCTTCTCAATTCTGTGCTGTAGCACTTCTGTTACCTTTCTTTTTTGGATGATAGATAGCAGTAGTATTCTGCCATGCTGGCAGGAGGTAAAGCTGTGAACTACCTTTAAATCAGTTTAATCTCTGAATTGTGAACTGTTCTTTTGGACCCCTGAAGTTTGCTGGGGTCAACTTAAATACTTACATTTGGGTTAATTTATATCAGCTAATGTGCTTTTCTCGTTTTTAGCTGAAGATAAATGCTTTGGAATTTTGGTCCTCTTTTCACGTTTACCAACCTTTAGACTTCTAAAAGCCTTTTTCACATCTTTGCTGTTTTTGAACTCCAAAGTCAGTCAGAGAAAGCATTTTAAGGGATGGGTGTATATGCTACCCCAACTCAAGTAATTTCCTGGACACAAAAATACCGTGTTGGAAACACTGTATCTTGGTCTTTTCTAACATCTCACCTAACAAGTGTTATTTACCGCAGCCTCTCATCCGCAGTTGTAGCACGCTGAGAAGGAAGGTCCTCTTGAAGCCACCAAGTGCCATTTGGTTTGAGCTCTCAGAGCTCTGAAGAACTGACAGCAGAAAATTACAAGTAAGCTTGATCTGGAGTGTGCAGGTACTCATCTGTACCCTTTCAGAAGTAGGGGAAAGCTTTTGATCAGCTTTTTCTTACTGTGTCTCAAACTACACATAAATATTTTCAAGCACTGAGGTCTCAGCAGCCTCTTCGCTTCCAGTGCTCGAGGATGAGAACATCCTGATTGTGTCTGAATTTCTTTATAGTCCTTCTGTCTTCTTTCCCCCACCCTAGCTGGAAACCCAGGTCTGCTTTGTTAAATACTGTAGATTTCTTGTGAGAAAAGGTGTCTTCAAACACAGGAGAGAATGCCATGATGTGAGTGGTGAGACAAAGGGAAGCAAAGTGGAATCGAAGTTACTAAAACAAGTAGGCCTTACATTGTTAGTGAGAGTGCAGTGTTATGTTTTATTCCTTTTGTACTCTTGCTGTTCTTTATATTTGTCCATTACATTCTTAGCTACTCATATCCACCAGCTGTAATCTATAGCTTTACGTTAAGGAGTTTTCCATTTTGTGTTTGCTGTAAAAATTGTGTACATTTTCTGGAATTTCCCTTTCATTCTATTTGCTCCATCATCACACGTGAGGCCAGGAGTGTCTTTTTGTTAAAATGCTGTAGTAAGATCATAGCCTGTGTTTCACTTTCCTATTGAGCAGGAATTGAGTGGGTGCCTAGTTTTCTGAATATGAACAGGGCAAGTCCTCTTGGATCTCTCCTTGTACCTGCATTTTTATATAAGGTAATAATTTATGTTAATGGAAAACTTTGTCTTCGTTTAGAACACTCAAAACCTCTTCATGTTTTTTGGGCAAAAAAAATCTCCTTGTTTAATTTAGGATTCTGAGGCTGATGACATATGAGGCAACCAGATATGGTTGTGGTGTCCTTATCATTCTCTCTGTCTCTCCTGGATTCATAGGACTGCTAGAAGTAGCAGTTAGGAATCAGCCGCCAGGTGACTGTGCTGGGTCAGATCCTGGATTTGGAGACAATACACTTATGAACTGTAGGAGAAAAAGGAAGGAGCTACACTGTGCTTGTATTGCTCTTGTTATTGAGCAAGTAACTGCAGGTGTTTTCAATTATTTCAAAAGTTGGGAGTGACAGGACAGAAGAAGAGGAAAATTCAGTGATGCTTGTTTTCTAGTTCATACTCTCCTTTGAAAAGGTCCCAATTACTCACAGCGATGGCAGACTTTATATTTGGACCTTCCCATATGCTCCTGAAATACACCGTGCAATAAGCCTTTCTATTGCAAGTACAGTGTTTGTAAGTTTTTGGGATTTTTCTGTTGCTGTTCAGGAACATTGAGCCAGTAGCAACAGTTGGAGGAGGGGCACAGTGTGTTAATATGGGCCCAGCTTTGTCTCTCAAATATTTATTCATATGATAGTTTGCTTTTCTGGCAGATAAAGATACGATCTGTTTTTGGAGAGCAACCAGTTTAGATTTTTTCACCCTTTCGAAAGCAAAACAGCCCTTCCCTTTTAATGAATATCCTTTAGATTCTCACTTATTTAAAATGTCCTCAGTCCCTCATGGGTTAATGTTTTATGTTGTTGCATTCTGAATGTCTGAAATGCTTCTACTAATTATATTCCCAGTAAGGCTATCTACGTGCCACTTGTTTGCTGAGGAGGAAGGAAGGCTGCAAAGGATCAGAACGTTTGCATTTCTAACAAAATACGTTAAGGAAGGACAGTGCTGTTTCTGAATGTTGAAGCAGGCTAAATATGGAATCTTTCTTGTTTTTTCTTCCTTCTGCTGCTGCTTGTAGAGAAGGATAACGCCACGGTTCTGTGGATTGCAAATTGAGCTGAGAATCCATTGCTCTTCCCTTCCTGCAGTTAATGTGTAAGGTGCTGCTCAGAAAATGTAACACATCTCTGAAGTAAGAGAGATGGGTTGTTTAAGTTCTCTTGTGTGTGCCTTTTTGTTGTTTTCTCCCCCTGGGCCACTTGCTTACTTTCTCTTCATTTTCTCTATTAAGGGAATGGATTGGGCCAAGGAATATGCTTTGCTTGTGCAATTGCAGAGTAAGAGCAAGTTGGTGCCATCTTTCTGTCCCCCACTCTGGATCCTGTACAGTGTTGACAGGAATGATGATAAACACTCCCTGTCCCTTGACATGAAGAGGCAGTCAGAACCACAGCTTACCATTTCGTATTCTCTGCTGCTTGAATTACATCCAGCAAGAAGAAAGAGTTTGCCAAGAATGGAGTAGTGCTTATGCCTAAAAATACTATAGTTGAAGTGCATAATGGGTTCTGTTGTTTGCTTTCAGCTGACTGGCCTTCTAAAATCATTTTACTGATTTAAGGAAATGTGTTGTGGAAAAGTCTGTGGGAGATGTTGGAATCGTTTGCTCTTGGAACTTTTGCCCATCTCATTGCCCTCTGCAGCAGAGAAATCACTTGTCTCTTCTGAGACAGACAGAGCCTTATATGTAAATTTATTTAAGATGAATATTTAATGTTTGTCGTTATAATATTAAACAAAGATGACTATTGCACAATGAGAGGATAGCAGAACTCCCCTACTGCAACCTTGCCTAATTAGGGGAAACTTGATCTCGCCTATCTTGTTCCTGTCACAGCCGTGGCCTGTCTTGTTTCTTTGGAACATCTTATCACTGCTCGTCATTGCTGCTTGAATTCGGATGCTAGCAGACCAAAAATACTCCATTTAAGTAGTTTTTCACTGTAGCTGTTGCACAGGAACTGTTGTAGGTTTTAGCTCTGCACATTATATTTAATCACTGCTGTAACTGTCCACATGAAGAATATTTTAGGAATGCTTCTTCAGAATATTATAAAAACTTCCAAAGAGAAATCCTGGCTACCGGAAAAGACTGGGCGTAACTCTAAAAACTGGACGAGGGACAGAGTGATAAAAAAGAAGGTGGGATTGCTTTGCTTTTTGTTATTTGCTGTGAAATTAGGTTGTAGAAGAAATCACAAAGTGCTGAGCACTGATTTCTTGTCATGGCTCAGAGTGTTCGTAAGTGAAATCTTTCCTTGGTGGGTTTCTTGTGTGTAACAAATATCTGAGTACTGAGAAACTTTACCTTGCGTAAGTTCAGTTGGAGTTTCTTGGGCAGGGGGGAGGAAGGGCAGGGAATCTCTGCATGCTTGTTTTTATTGGTTTGATTCAGCCGAAGTGGGTGTCTGACAGCAAAATAGGGCAGCTCTTCATTTTTAAACCCTCCACGCAAAAACTGAAGGTATGTACTTGAAAGAGTTAATCTCTGTTCTGTGTAGTTTCCACTGTGATGATGGAAGGAGAACTCTGCAGGCTGCCTGTTGAATCCCAAAGGATGTGTTCTTCTTTCACTTCTTACATTTTTGCCGAGCCAGATAACATTACATCACAGGTTGAATGGCTGGTATTCCCTGAGAGCGATCTTTGAAACAATCACTATTTTGTTAATGGTTTCCCCTCAGTGGAAGAAAGCCGTGGCAGTTTGTTCTCACTGTGCTCTATGGAAGATAAGCAAGGAGCGCTGCTTCCGATTGTAACTTTGTGTATGGGTGTGAGTCTGAGATTTCATAGATGTTTGTAAAATGAAACGGTGTTGTTGGGTTGGCCACAAGCTGCCCTTATTACCTGACAAAAGACAAATGTCTCCTCTAAAGATCCTCTTATTGTTTGTTCACTCGGTTAGCTTTGTCTTGTGGTATGGATTTATGTATTTATTAGAAAACTTATGAAATGAACAAGCACAAATATATAGCTGTTATCCTGTAATTATCTGATGAGATTGATGGAACGGCTGCATAGGAGAGAAGCTTTTCTGGAATTTGGTGCTTTTTGGATGACTTTGCAGTAGCTGTTGACAAGGTCGAACACAAGATTGTAGAAACATCAGCACCTCCCTTTCCCTGACCTTGGCCAAAATAGTTTTAATGATTTGAGAACACTCCATTCCGTGATACAAATGCTGTGGGACGCCTCTGTTGCATGCTGGTTTTTAAGGTGTAAGTGTTCTTTCAGGACAAGTGACTCCAAACCTTGTGCTTAAGTTGGTTCCTCTTCAGCTCTGCCTTGTGTTGCCATGAGTTGTCTTTTATAGGAAATTAAAGTACTGCTAATCTCAAAATGGAGAAATCTTAACTAAGGCTTCTCCCCATGTCTTCTACCTCCCAAGAAAGTTAGACTCCTTTAACATTTTTTAGCTTTCTTCTGGTTCAAATGGAAAGCTGAGATTCTTTATTAAATAACATGATCTCTGACTGTGAGTCACCTTGGATTAATTTGGTTTTGTTCCCAATTTATTGTAAGTTCACCTGAGTTTACTGCAAGTCTTACAGGAACTAGAGTTGTATTGTTCCTCAGTAACATCTTCCTTTATGTTTTGGAAAGCAAAATATTTAACAGTGGTTTTACATGTGTTGTTTCTGTCTCTCCAGCTGAGTAAATGAAATAGGCAGTTAATGTTGTAGAACTGTTGTTTCAAGCTGTTCATGCTTCTAATGTGTGACGTACGGGTTATCATGACAGACTGGAAAGATTTAGAGCTCTCAACATGAGCCTGGAGTTGAATGAGATGTGGCTGCAGTGCCACAGCGATTCCTCCCTTCTTTTCCGCAGGAGCTTTAGGGCCACAACTCATCCTGTACTGCATTCCCCACTTAACTCTGAACCATTTGGTTTGGAGCTTGCTGGGCTGGAGATGTGAAGAACAGTGGAAATGTGAGCATCATGCATTTTCAAGGAGTTCCCATTAAGAAGCCCAAATGATTGTTAACATGCTTAGATGTGGCAGGCATTTGCTAGTTTCTTACATAGATGAGCAACTTATTTTTCTTTTTAATCAGAACAAAGTTGATGTGCCTGCTGATTTATTTGTTTTCCTCCCGGTGCTACAGATAAATTTCATTGAAATTAGGCAGGCAGTAACAAATGAGGTTTGTCATTCAAAGATTTACAGACAAGAAGTATTGCAGAACAGAAATGGAGTATCTTCAGCAAAGCCAGCAAGTATCCTAGAAAGTTCTGAAGAAGTCTCAGAGTTTGCTTCTCTTCATGGTCGATAGATGGCAAGGACTCATGTTTAGTAGTCCTATAACAAATCAGGGCATAATAATTTAGCAAGGTGAGAATGCTTTCTTTTCTTTGAACCCTCATGACTGCTGTGAGGGGCTTAAGAAGTCCGGCGTCGACTGATGAGCATGCAGAGCCTTTCAGGTTTCTGCCTTTAATAGTGGTTGTTTTACATACTGAAAGATAGCACGTGGCCTGGAGTCTTCTGAACTGCGGGACAACGTGAAATTTCAAAGCCTTGCTCTGGAAAAAATAAAAATCTCTTCATTTGAACTCTGTTAGCTAATGACGAACTGTGCTTGGCAAGAACTTGTTGGCATACCTTAAGTTATCACTGTGCTCTGAGGTCTTACGCTGTAACTTGTGCCTTGGCAGTCCTTTTGTGGAATTATTTGCATCAAAGAGCAACAACAAGATCTCTTGCTGTTCCTCCAGATGTAGCAATTTAGGAATCAAGCCAACAGATAATGATGCAGGGATGTTGAACTCATTCTGTAGCGAGTGCCAAATTACATTTTCCACTATAAAACATCACAAGAGGCATGTTTTATATATTTCTCTAACTTCAGGCTGTGTTCTTTAGCTCACGATGTTAAATATTGCACTTGGACAGATTTCCTTTTACATTAAATAGTTCTGTTTGTAGCGCAACCTCTTAGTCCTTTAACTTGTCCCTTTTCGGCTGTAGCCATTTTCCCTTCTGTAGCCACATGCTTATTGCCCCTCTTTTTAACTGATTTATCAAAATCCCAGCTGCTGCTGGCTTTCAAAGGAACAGTCTGAATCTACAAGGCGGCATTCCAATGTTGTGACAAACAACAAACAGCTTCTATGAAGATAAAGCCTGCAGAGCTGGCGGAGGGTCAGCACCATGGCTGCTGATGGACGTTCAGCACCCACTTTGTTCTGTTTGAGTCCATGGGTTGCTTGTGTGTTCATGCAAGTGAACTTCAGAATTGCTGTTGATTCATCAGGTTTTGTTTTCGTGGAGCTCTGGAAGCCTTCCAGTGAGCTACTACTATACCTTTCATTATAATCCGCAGACCTGCCTTGTTTAGTTGGATGTATTTAAATACTTGATGATAGCTGCTCTTTCTTTCCTCTAGCAAAACTGCCGGCTTATTTCTCTGCTATCCCAGAAGCCTGCCTGTGGTTGAGTAAGAGCCTTCACGCGTCTTCTCTTTCCGTAACAAAGAGCAACAGTGTTGCAAGTATTGCTTCATAAATAAATAGCAAGCAGGTGTAGGTTTTTGAAATAGTCTAAATCCTGTGGAATGCTGGCTGTCAGAGCTTCTTTTCTGAAGAGGACAAAAGCAACAGCTGTAGAAGTCCTGAGAGAAAACATCTGTGAGGCTTTTTCCCCCCTTCTTTAAGCCATTGCATGCGTGTGGGCATGACAGAACTGAAGGAAGATCTTACGATTTCTTTTAATGAATAATAACCACATTTCTATAAGAGAAATCAAATCGTTTTTTAAGAAGCGATCTCTGTGCTCTCCCAAAAGAAGGGATTTTACCCTCCATTGCTTAGTTTCTGGATACAAGTCTTGACTGACAAAACTGTTATCATCTTGTCGCTGTGTTTTCTTAGTCAGGTTGTCTTGTGCAAATGCCTCCAGAGGTGGATGTCAAAGTAAGTGTTTGTTTTTCTTCCAGTGACGACAAAACAGAGGATAATGCAGCTAGCTTGTGAGCCTGTGCAGAAAGGGCTTTTGTGAAGTTACTTCAAATAAATATGTTTATGAAACATTAAGTTTTCAGATTTGATCAAAATTGAAAATGTATTCCAAGAAAAATATTAGATTTTTGTTTTTGAGTACTCTTCTGAATGCTTACATTTATCAACAGTGAAATGTGTGCATTTAATGCTGCTGAAGCCTGAAGAAGAATGATCTGGTGTTTTTAGCATCACAGACCTGCTACCAATTTGTGACTTCTTTTGCAGGTCATTGGGAAGCAGTTGTCTTCAGATTCAAAAATGCATGGGGAAGCATGGCATTAGTTTTGCAAGTATGCCTTCTGGAAAGCTTTACTCCTTTTTGTGTTCTACAAGTCCGTACTGGTTACACTACTTTTGTGCATTGTACCAATGCAGTCAACAGCCATGACTGAGTGCTAAACTTTGGCCTAAACTGTTTGGTAGAGATTAGTTGTGAGAAAATGTATTCAGAAATATGGAAACTGCACTCACTTATTTCTCACTCCGTACGCAAGAATGGGTGAAAAGATGTTAAAAAGAAGAAATGATAAATGCAGTAAGGAATAGAAATGTGCTTGATACTTCTATATGAAATGTCATGAATATATTGCAATAAATTCTTCAGGAAATCTACATTTAAAAAGTGTAGTTTCATTCTAAGGTGAGTGCTGGTGAATAACTTGTTAGACTTGCTTTAAAGATTCCTCCCACATATATGACAGTGTGCTGGTTAAATCCTACTGCTTTTCTGAGATTTGTGTATAATAATCAACATCAGAGATTTACTTGGGATTTGTTTGTTCCAAAATGTCACAGTAAAAAGAAATTACTCAAGAATACATCTTCATATAGTCTTAATTAGAACAGTTTAGTGTTTATAACTTCCTAGTCTGGTTTCTTTCAAAATATAATTGCTTAAAGCTACCCCTAATGAAGTCTGCAGTCTGAAGAAGGGGCAGTGTACGTATTGCAAGGAAAATTCAATTCAGTCTTGGTGCTTGAAATGTGCAACTAGAATTTCTACAGCTTTAACTAATGCAAGGTTTATGTAGTGGCATGAATTCCATGCAAGCAAACTTGCATGACATAACTGATAACTTGTGACCTTGTAACTTTTTTTCTCTGAGCGTTTTTTGTGCAGGGTTGTGATTACTAGCTTGTCTTGTCTTAGCACTTTCCTGATAGCTTAAATAATTCAATTTTCAGAGAGTAAGGTATCATGTACTTATACTGGATTGTATAAGTCTGAAACACCACCGTGTGTTGTATTATCTGAGTTAGTAAATTAACCTGGGCATAAGGCAGTTGAAAGATTTTATTGTGCTCATATGCATAAAATCCTAGTTTAGGCTGTGGGATTTAATTCCACTCAAGCACCGGTGTTTTATATCTTGGGGTAGTGTAGGGATTGTTTGAACGAGATGTATTATCTCTACGAAAATACATACTTGTCAAAGAGAATCCAAGTACGTACCTGTTCTTCATAATTTGAGATACTAGCTGAAGATCAAAAGCATTGGTTTTTGGTTTTATGAGTGGCTGTGGGTGGATGTTATTTATTTATTTGTGAGACAGCAGAAAAAGGATGAGGAAAGGCTTCTGAATGAAGTTAGAAGTTCTTAACTTTCTAGGCAATTCCAAAACTAAGACACAGCAGGCTGCATCTGGTTTTGTGTAGCTTTTGTATGTTTTTTTTCCCTATGGTAAGTAATAGCATTGTATTGGGAGAGTGAAAATGGAGTTGCAAAACTCAAGTAGGAATGTCTAGGACAGACTGAACAAGCTTATAGAGCACAAAGGAGATCAGGCTCATTTTTAAGTTTGCTTCTGTATTTGTAGTATGTAAGGTGTTTGTGGCCTTGTGGGATCTTACTGTGACAGAGGAGTTACGAATGCATCATTGCCACAGAGCTCTTGCAGTCTTAGTTTGAGATGAAGTGAGGGTTGAACTGGTCAGCTGGAGGAGTCTAAATAGACAAAACAAGATGCATCTGCCTGATCAGTAGCTTTTTTTCAGCTTATTGGTAGCTTGTGTCTATTCTGTTTTGTAACCAGAATGACAAAGGAAGTTGTTCACGGAAAATGCGTCACTCTCTAGGTGCATATGAGCACAAACAGCACAGAAGAAAGCATAAGAACATGTGTTCGCTACACAGAGAGCAGAAGCTGGTGTAAAGGACCACTTCAGCATCAATTACTTAATACTGAGTGAAAAACAATAGGGAAGGAGACTCCATGTGACAATGGGAAGGAGAAGAGCAATAAATTGTGCTGAACAGGACAGATATAGAAAGATGATGTGGTTAAAGCTATAGGCTTGAAAAATAATTTTTACTCAACACAAGTTTAAGGGAAAAAAAGCACAGCAGTGAAATTTTGGGAAACTGATAGGTGTGTTTCCAAGTTCTGAGAGCATTGGCTGGACCAGCTGATAGAAAATGCTGTCTATGCCTTACATACTGCACAGAAGAACCAGAGATGGGTCTGGGACACGAGACTGAGAAAATGATTGGCGTCAAAGATAGCTGTATTACAACTTCTAATGGTGGGTATCTGTTATGATGAATATGAAATCTAAGGCCTGTATGCCAGCCCTACAGAACTCAAACTGGTAGCCAGGTACTCAAAAGAGTTAACTGGAGATGGTTAAGATTTCGGAGTCATCAGTAGGAGATCAGGTCTGGAAAGATAAAATTGCAACTTGTATGGAAAATGCTTGCCGAAACTTGTGGACAATGTTATCCACCTGTGGCAAGAGAGGAGGTAGGAAGCAAGGATAAAGATCTTGTGAATTTATCCCTCTCTTCTGCTCCTTGAGAAACGGCAGGAGTGATTAAATGTAGCTACAGAGAGTGTGATGGGAGAGGAAAGTTGGAACTGGAGAAATGGAGCCAGCAGATGAAGAAGAACACGTGTAACTATTTCTCTCTGTTGGGTAAAGATTTCAGTTGAGTAGAAGGTACTCGGTAAGCTGAGAAATGAGTGAGATAACAGAGCAGCTTTGAAGACAGATTGTGATGTTGGTAGAGCCTACTTGCCACGGAATAGAACTGAACTGTGAAGGGTTATACTAGAAGTGGGGAAGAGTAAATAGAAGCAGGAATTGAAAGTTGGAATAAAGCCATTGGTTTGGAAGCAGGAGTAGCGGAGGAGAGTAGCAGACAGGTGGCATCTGTATATTGAGAAGGCAAGGGCAAGGTTTGAAGCTCAGTATATATTCTGTAGAAACAAAATATGACCCAGAAGCAATGAGGTGACATTGTCACGAGTCGTGGGTAGATCCTATTGCGTACTGTTGTGTCCACAAACTAAGATTTTTGATGATTGAACTGGGTTGCTACTATGATTATGAACTCACTTTTAAGAACATGGGTTTTCACAATTGTTCCATTTGGAATCTATTTAAAATGAGAAATCAAATGAATTATCAGTTCTCCTGCATCGTGATCCTTGGGTAAGAACACTTGTTTCATAAAACGAATTTACATCAGTGGGCGTACTGTGTATTTCACAAGTATGCCTTGCTCATATTCTTCAGCAGCAAATTTCAAGGTTCCATCAATACTTCTTTGTATTTTTTCCTTATGAATTACCTTTGATTATTATTCCATCTCCACCACAACTAGGGAGAGCTATGACTCTGACTTGAAAATCTAATTAATGTTGCAAGATGTTAATAATTCTCAATATTTTGAGTCTTCTTTTGTTTCAGGCCATCTGTTTCACAGCACAACGTTTCAGTTCCCATGGTGTTACTCCGACAACCTGTTAAAAATAAATAAATCCTTACTTTAACAAGTTTGGTTGGGAGCAGTATGAGAGCAGCTGGCTACAGCACCTTGCCTTGTTAGCAACCCACCTTTCCTGGCTGTCTTGCAGATGATATTGTGAGTGACATCGTGCCTTGGAGAAAGCAGAGTACTAGTACTGTCACCTGAAATAATCTTGGAGGACAGTGTCTGAGGCTAGGAGAAGATTTGAATTAAGCAGTGTAAGGTTTTGACCAGGCTTTATGGAATTTTTCCTTACAACCACAATCTTGGACTTCTGAGGTGGATGGTTCAAGGAAGCTGTGGAATTTCCATCATGAAAGGTTCTTCAGAACAGGTTAAACAAGCATCTCTGCAGGATAATTTCAGTGTAGTTGATCCTGCCTGAGGCCAAGAGACTGGATCAGATGACCTCTTAAGGTTCCTTGTAAGTTTTATGTTCATATAGGACTCTTTCCTCTTAAATACTAGGTAAAATTCCACTACTGGATTCCGTATCAGATATATATTCTGTAAAAGGTTCCACATCCATTGAGTTTTGGCTGCCCCTGACTCTCTTTGTGTATGGGGAGAAATAGCATTGTGAGCTGTAAACAGTAGGTGGTTGCAGACATCTTCATCATCTGTGGTTGTATCCTGTCTGTACTATAGCTCGCTTTAATACTACTGTTGGAGAAACTCAAGGGTGAGTGCTGGTATATTTACAGCCCTGGGGGGCTGCTCTTTGCATGGAAATGCAGATAATTTGAAAACTTCAGGGTAAGCACAAGCTTGGCAGGCTGAGGGAGAGTAGAAATGTGGGCTAAAATAGCCTGAAGGTCTGACGAGGAGACTGAGAGCTGGAAACCTCCAAATTCCTTGGAATTTGTCTCGTGCTTCTGAAGTAGACAGAGTGCTGGGATAGTCTGCTCTTGCTCAGTGTGTAGCTGTTAGTAATGCAGACCTCCAGTTTGGTACAGGTAATATGTCCCAGACATGAAAAATCTTACAAATGTGTAAGATCTATGTAAATTGAAACACAGCTCTGGTTAAGTGGAGAAGTGCTCATTTAATGAAGAGGTGCTAAATGATTAGGTTTAATCTCTGTAGTTCAATACGTGATGCTAAATTTTATTTATTAGAAAGATCTGAGTACTATTTCTGAAGACAAAGTCAGTGATTTTCTCTTATTCTTTAGGGACATCTATTATCATAATCACATCTTTGAAATATTGCTTTATCTGTCTTCCACTGCTGTAAGTTTACAGAACAGTATTGTGACTTGTTTACTGATTGGAAATGGAGGCGTGAGGGAGAGGAGTTGATATAATGTTTAAAAGTATCTGTTTAGTTTTGAGCAAGAGCTGTAGGTCGGGTATCTCTTTGAGGATTTAGTCTGATGTAGAAATACCTGCCTCCAAATACAACCTGGACTGGTATTCAAACCAGTCTCATTCAGGGAAAAAATGAATCTCTTCAGAATCCCTGTATTAGGACTTCTGTTTCTTGGGTTTTTATTTTCTTACAAGCCTCTCAGCTGTTCAGGACATGCTTCCAGCCCTTTGCAGTTAATGCCACAAGGGCCTACAAACCAAATCCATTAAGAACATTATGTAAGGCAGAGGTCCTTAGCAGGGGAATGTGTAGAAACATAGCATCACAGAATGTCCTGAGTGGGAAGGGACTCCCAAGGATCATTGATTCCAAATCCTGGCTCCACACAGGACCACCCAAAACTCAATCCCTATGGCTGAGAGCATATTCCAAATGCTTCTTGAACTCCAGCAGCTTGGGGCTGTGCCCGCTGCCCTGGGAAAATCTCATGTAGCAAATGAATGCATTATTAATGACCATGTCATAATACATCTGAAGCAAGGGAATGGGGTGGGTTAAGCTGATATGTGCAGTTTTTGAGTGCTTGATGTTGCAGCAGGATACATCTGCTGAGATGGAGAAGGATAGCAGTAGCTTTGGATGTATGTATTTGCGTGCACATTGATTTAAGGAGAAAGGAATTTGAATAGAAATTTATTTCAACTTAGGTTAGTATTATCTCTTAAAACCATGCTTTTCCCCTACAGAGTTCATTCTACTTTTTCTTCTTTCTGTTTTCTTTGTCATCAAGTCATCTGGAATATTTTTAAGGTGGCAGCTTTCCAATTGGAATAGCTGGGAGCAGTTACTAGAGGGAAAGTAGTCCTTTCATGTTACAGATTTGAATGAAGAAGGCAAGCTTAGTGCTTCTGCTACAAGGTTGCACATACCTCTGATCAACGCAGCAAGCTGGGGGTGGGAGCTGAAGAGGGGGGAAAACTGATTTCTCAGAGGTTTTAACCCTAGCAGGTAACTACGCAGCTGCAACCCACCACAAAATGTGACTTTCTGTCCCTATTTGATGATTTTGTTTTGTTTTACCCATATTCTAGTCCTGATTTTGAATATTCTGCTACTTCTTTTTCTTTCAGATGATATTAACTGTGTTTCTGAGTAACAACGAGCAGATTTTGACAGAAGTTCCAATTACACCAGAAACAACCTGTCGCGATGTAGTAGAGTTCTGCAAAGAGCCTGGAGAAGGAAGCTGCCATCTGGCTGAAGTATGGCGTGGAAATGGTAAGCAAAATGTATGGTGGAAATTGATTTAAATTCATATGACAATCATTTAAACAAGAAAAAACCCCAAAACACTGTGTTTTCAATGTCAGTGGTTTCTAATTGTACTTTACCTTTTTTTCTAGCAAAATTTTGTGCAAGGCATGGTGTTCAGTGTCTGTAGAGATCAGTGCAGTTCTTTTTGATGTTTTTTCTCCATTTCCTCCCTTAGCATGGACTAATTGGTAAAATGTATGTCTAAAATGTTAGTCTTCTGTATTTAAGATTTTCGAGTTATATAAAGTGTTCAGTATCTGCCTCATTATAAATAAAAATAAATAAAGATGGGTGTATTTTCACTACTAGGTGTCATTTATTTCAAATAGCCATCCAGCATCTTTGGGATGGAGTAGAATTTAGGTAACAATTTGGAATGTCGGTGATCTGCTCATACAATAGATGGGTGCAGATTATAAACTGGATTATTTCCAGTCCTGCTTCCTTACTGTTTGGCACACAAACACTGCCTGGAATTTAAGAATGCTTATAACAGAATCTTAGAATCATACAGTCTGTATGGATTTTTCCTCCTGCATCTTGAATAACAGAAGCTCTGCAGATAGAACTGTGCCAGAATAAGATGTATTATCTCCAAATTTCTCGTACCATCAAAAATTTCATAACTTCTCTTGGAGCAAGTAGCACTCTGTCGTCTTCTTGTGTTGCAATTTTTATTTTACAGAACAAGGGGATGATCCTCTTCAGGACAATGTCAAAAAGCTTATTATGGATTCTGCTTCTAGAGGAGTTTGTGCAGCTAAGTGTAGTGCAAGCTTCCAGGTTGTAGTGTACCAACACATGGGTAAAATCAGTGGATGAGCGAAGATAATACGTTCTCGTCCCGCAGTTACTGACGTCACGCCTGTTTAAAGTAATATTTGTCATCAGGTTTTGTATGAAGACTGATAGGGCCATAACTTGAGATAGGATTCTTAATCCTTTATAGAGGGGTTTTATTTCTTCAGGGGCTGTTTATTCATTTTGTAGAGCAGACAAGTTTATTGCATTATTCAGATGCCTGTGGAGCTTTTAAGCATTAGCAATCTAGAATAGTTTCCTACTGGGGTATCTTTTCATTTCCTAACTGTTCTAAGGCTTTATAAGGAGAAAAGGGGGCTCAAGAAGTCGTTTCCTAATTGGATGGGAATTTGAAGAGTTTAGGCCAGAGTAAGCAGGGGAGAGGCTGAGCATGTCTGCTCTAGGAATACAAAATGACTTAATGTAGAAAACTCATTAAGGATAAAGCTTATGGCTGGGTTAGAAATTTTCTAGTTTGGAAGTTTAGGTTATGACAGGGTCTATAAAAGCCAAGTGCATTATATACATTTATAAAATGGATCTGCAGACTGTTTAACTGCACTTACGTATCCCTTATATTTTGCAATCTCTGGCCTGTGAAAGTGTAACATATATGGTATTATTTGTCCTTCTGCTTTCACAGTGCTTTGAAGATGTACTTAAAAAATCTGAAGAATGTTCTCAGCTAGCAGCAAAAGTAACTCTAGCCTGTGATCCACATCATCTTAGGACTTTTATGCCTTGTAACCCCAGCAAATGCAAGCACAAACTGTCTTTAATGACTTCTAAGGTTGAGAAAATACTTCATTTGTGGAAATAACGCATTGTTTCTCAAAATGTCAGCTAACTGAAGTTAAAAGTTTGTATAAAGTGAGAAATAAAATTTATCCAGGGAAAGGTGGAAGAACTGAAACTAGATTTTGTGTCTATCCTGTGAATTATGTGTCTTGCATCCTATTAACATTTAGATCTCTGTTGATTATACAGTTAAAAGAATATGGAGATAACTGCTTTTGGCCAGTTGTTACCTACTTGATAGAGCATCATAGTTTCCCCAATTCTCTGAAGCAGATGCCCAAGCTCAGAAGCAGGATGCTTCCCGACACTTCTACCTGTTGACTGGGAATATCAAACTTCAAACTGTGCTTGTGGCTCAGCAATCACAAATCTGTCTCACTCAAGATGTGTATGGATTATATTTCACTGAAAATGTGGAACATAATGACTAGAAAAGGAAAGGAATGGGGACAAAAAAAACCAAGAAAACAAACTAAAAAACCCCAAACCTTTCTGGAGCTCTCAGAGAGACCTATACCATCATTAAAATGATGTTCTGCACACTGTTTCTGAAGTCTGTCTGTCAGGAATCTTGGGAGAAGCATTTTGTTTGTGTTTCTTAGGTGTAGGATATTATAAAGTATGATGATGTGTATGATATTATCAAATCTGTGAGCCGGTGGCCTCAACTTCTTACCCCAAAGTTTAAGGATATATAAGTTTCTCAGTGAAACAAATTGCAATCTCTTTTTAAGAGAGCATAGGAATGATAATTTTCTGTCAGCTGCTCCTTGGAGCTAAATTAAACTTTTACCATTGCAGTTTTTAAAAATAACTTTGCCTGGAGCAGAGATCTGCTGCAGAAACCATGAGTCAAAACACTTACAACAACCAACAACCCAAACCATGGTTCATAGTGGGAAGTGTGAAATAATTTGCAATGAAGCTGCTGCATACTGTGCCAGTAGATGAGTATTTTTTTGTCTCCATAATAATTACACTGTCTCTGATGCCTCAGCCCTTATCCTCAAGAGAGATTTGCAAATGTTGTTTCAGAAATCATTTTGAAAAGTGAAATTAAAAACAAAACTTAATTCTCAGAGTTGGGGATTGGATAAAAACACTGACTTTGATACGTGTTATAAGTAGTCCATATTGTTCAGGTGACAGATCACAGCTCTCTCCCTTCTATAAGACGGATCTGTCACACCTGTCCTCTTGCAAATGTGCTTACCTCCTGTGTTCTACAGATCATCTCTTTTAGCTTATCTAATTGAATAACACACATCTAGTCAAATTCTAAGCAATTGGGGTTGTCAAGTCTAATTTTGGTATTTAAAAAATAAAACTGTGTGCCCAGAAGCTTGTTTTCTAAAATGTATCAATCTAACAAAATAATAAGTCTTAATCTTTTCAATATGTGTGTACAAATAAATAACTCAGAAATACACCATTTTACTTAGTTTTAGAAGGGGAGGAAAGAGAGAGATTACTTGTCTTCCAGTAAGATGATGATAGTGAAATCCTTGCGAATTTGGCATCAACAGTGATTTGAGGTTGAGTTTAGAAAAAGGTTGCAGTAGCTTAACTGTTGGGTAACTTATTTTAATGTTAGTTTTTTTTCTGTTTGTTTTTGCTTGGTAAAAAAAAAAAATGGTTGAGGGGCTTCCCAAGAGTTGTAAAATAGATATTGTCTGTATTACAGTTAAGAAGCTGATTCTCAGAGTTGCATGGCATAAGGGTTTGGTCAAAGTGCATTTTGTTCTCTGTTCCCCCTCTTCTCCAGTTTCTTGAAATGATTAATTGTTGAAAAACACAACAGCATTTGTGCCTGATGTATCAGTAAATTTAAATAGCACCCTGTGCTTTTACAGGCTGAAGCTTCCTCTCTTGGATTTCTCATGCTATGACAGAGAAAAAAATGCAGAATGTTCTTCCTCATTCCTCAGCAATTGCAAATTGCGATGGGTATGGATGTCACAAGACAGGTATCATGCCAGAAACCTGTAGTACCTTTCAAAAGAGAATGGGTTTCAACCTTTTAAATCCACCCATTGCTCAATTATCTGCTTCATTTACATCTGGAATGCCCTTCAGCAGTTGGTAATGTTAGTCTTCCTGAACTTAGTTGTAAGAGGCTACTGACTGTGTAAGAAACAGAAGTACCCTTGTAGTAAACAACTGCAAACCTGAGATGGTAAAGACGTTTTGTGATCTTGCGGTTAACTGACTATAATCTGTTGCTTTGTATTCTGGTTTCACATACAGCAAGCATATTTGTGTTTATTACAAATATCTTGATTCATGCAGTCAGGATAAAAACAGATTCTAAAAGTTTTTCTGTTTTACATGTAAGGTGTATTGTTCCAACAGAAAAATCTTTCCAATTCTTTTCTAATACGTCGCTGCAGTATGTGCATTCTGATCTTCCAAGGTGTTTCAGTCATTACAGAATACTTGAACTCACCCGTTCTCAAAATTTCAGAAGGTAGAAAGTTCAGTACTCAAGTTAGTATTTCAGAATTCTTGTCTAACTTCCATTTTAAGACAGTTTTTGCAGTGATAGATGTATGTGTAGATGATCATTTTTCACTTTTCATATAAAAAAGTATTTATTATTAAAGTATACTATTACTATTTATTGCTACTCTATACTCATTCCACTATTTTACCTTCTTTTTTTTCCTCTTGTATTTTTACAGTTACTGACAAATATACTTAAAGCTATGATAACTGGGAAACATTTAACTGCAGTGATTTTTTTTATTCTGAAATAACAAGTGTTCCCAGAAATGCTCCTTTGCACTACCCTGAATTGCAGCAAATATAAGATCATGTTTTCTTCCTGCAGTTTGTGTAGATTAAATCATGTCTTGTGTCAAATGTTAACGACCCTTTCCTCTTCCTGTTTCTTTTCCAAATATCTTTTGTCTACCTAAATTGCCCAGAATGATTACTACATCATTTTTCTTTGCTTCAGTAATGATGCTCTCACTGCTGCTTTCTCTAATTTATGGCTGTATATTCATTCCAAGTTGTTTTGGTGGAAGAACTGAAAAAGTAGTAGAAAATGTATTTCCCATTTCTCTATGGGGTCACATGTGAAAGTTATTAGCCTTGATTCTTAAAGATGCGTTATGTAAATAGGACCTTTTGTTTTGAATAGTTCCTAGGATCAGGGCCTTGTAATGGGAGAGCAGCAGTGATGCTGCAGCCGCTCCTCACCATTCCAGAATTAGCCCAACCCTGTTCAGACATCTAGTTTCTTGGTACTTGTTATCAAGCTTCAGTTCTTACTAGGTTTAGCTAGCAATCATTTTACTTGAAAAAAATGTGTAACGCTTCAGATCTTCTGTGTCCTGTGAACTAAACTCTTTAGGTATTTTGCTCATTGTGATCTTTAGATTCTTGTTCCAATTTTAGTGGATTTGCTTCAGAGCACTTGAAATCCTACCTCCCTCTAGGAGTTGAAAAACCTGAAAATCATGTTTTTAAAATTCCTTTTCAAGAACTAGTTGTAATAAGCCACTGGCCTTATCCTTGTGTGCACAGACTCTATTGACAGTGTTTCTTGGAATCCGCTTGAGTAAGGGTCAAGAAAAGGAAAAGCATCTGTATTTTTTTAATCTAGTGTGTTGCTTTTTGTTTATTTTTGGTCTGTTTTGGTTTTTGGGGGCAAGATAGTAAGGACTAAGCTGATGAACATAATTAGCAAGTGGTTTAAATGACCCTTCCCCACTAAAAGTGTATTTGCTGCTTAATTTTTGTTCTCGTAATGGATGTAATCTATATTTCAGGGCCTGAGTGGAGCTGCCGCATGTGCAGATCTTGGTGGTAGTAGCAAGCGTTTAAGGAGAGCTTTGAAGGCTGAAGTACAGCCAGGTCCCGTGTGAACAGTAGCTGAGTCCTAAGTGAGAGATGAGCTCTGTTCCAAAGGGATGGGTGCTGGGCTCCATTGCCCCGAGACAATCGAAAGGGAGTCAGGTTCAGATCCCTGACTCCAGAGCACAATATCAAAAGAGTATAAAACTATTAGAGGATGTCCAATGGAGTGCTACAAAGTTGGTGAAGGTTCTAGAGGGCAAGACATAAGAGAATTGGCTGTGATCCCTGGGTTTGTTCAGCCCAGAGCAGAGGGGGCAGAGGCAAGGCCTCATGACGCTGTGCAGCTACTCACAAGGAGTGGAGGGGCAGCGCTGAGCTCTGCTCTCTGTGGCAGTGACAGGACCTGAGGGAACGGAATGGAGCTGTGTCAGGGGAGGGTCTGGGAGTGGGGCTAGGGAGGTGGGGGTTAGGGAGAGGCTCTGCCCCAGAAGATGGTAGGCATGGAGCCTGCGCAGGGCAATGGGATGGCCCTGAGCTGCTGGAGTTCATGGAGTGTTTGGACAACTGTGTGCAGACAGAGTTTGAACTTGATGATTCTAACCGGTCCCTTCCAACCCCAGACCTTCCTGTTTGTTATGCTGCATCCTCAAGCATATACTGCTTGCTGGAACTGAAAAGAGGATACAGGTCCATATGGGCAAGTGATCATTCAACCAAGACGACTTCCTGTGTTTCAGTGCCTGCTGTGATCAGTATCCTTTTATCTATATCCTTGGTTATTCACAAAAGACTTTGAAAATAGAGTAAAGAAAAAAAACATATGGAGAACCTTTTTTTTTCTTTCAGGAGGTGCTCTAGAGTTGTTTCCCTCTGCAGAGGGTGACACAGTAGTTGTGCTTGCATGTTCTCTGAAATTGTTAAAGATGCTCCTTAGGATGTGCTGATTTGTATTTTGAGAGGTGATTATAAAGGAATATGAAGACATTGATGAGATCAAGCTGTTTGACGTGACAGATGTTGACAGTACAGTTACTGTAACAAATGTATTGTGATTCAAGTGATCCAAATGTGTTGTCTTTATATATTACAATTAAGTTCCGAGGAGTATCAAGATGTATATATAATCACACAGTTCATAACGCATATAAATATAGGTAAATTTCATTATTAAAAGGAACATTGATGATGCCTTTATTTCTTCCTTCCTTCCCAAGCTTTCTAGAAGATAACTTATATTTTTTAATCATTTTGTCATCTTGTATCAAACAGGTTAAATATGGAACAGATAGGTTGTAAGTAGTGTTTTGCCTGGTAGGAAATGCTGTGGTTTGAGTTCTAGGGGCAGAGGAGATTTTGCATTTAATGACGAAGAATGCAAACCATCTTCTGGTTTCCATCCAAGTCTGGTTTTCTGTAGTAAATGTTGGTTTGACTGCTTAGAGCTGTATGTAAGAAAATGAATTAAATCTTTTCTGCTATCATTGTATTCTGATGGGAAGAGATCTCCTAATATTTTGCTTAATGTTAGGAAGCTTTAAAAGAGAGGTTTTTCTTACCCTTAATAAAAACATAAAGATAAATGCAAGTATATTTAAACACAATGAAGTGTTTGCTTTTGAAATATATATCCATTCTGAAATGCTAAATAACCACTTAGTAATGATAGATTTGATCAATTTGGAAGAAGTAGCTGTAATATGAGAATGCTTTACATTTCTTCTATGGAAAACAAAGAAACTTAGAGCTGCACAAATGTTAATGTTTATTTGTTCAAATATTTGCCTGAAATTCCACGTATACAAGAAGTTGATGTCCAACCTTGAATAATGGAGTGGAGGCACCTGCTCAGGTTCTTAGGAGGTGAAATGTCAATATACTGATGTGGTTTTTAGTCTGAGTGGAAACCCTTAGATTCTGACTGAATTAATTATCTTAGTAGTAGAGAAAAATATCCATCTGCTGAAGGAGAGCAAAGGTGCAAAGATCATCACCGTGAAAAAAGCTTTTGATGAGGAATTCCTGACATGATTAAACTAGAGTTTGTAAACACTGGTATTTGGTATGGTTTTGCAAACCGGTTGTGTACAGCTGTAAAGCAATGACCTGTATTACAGTAAGAAGGCTAGCTTTTAACACAGTGCAACTATTTTCTGTTGGTGTACTCTTGTTTCTTGGACTTTGCATATCAGTAAGCACACTGAACAGATTTAATTACTATAAAAATGAAATTCTTATTTGTAATTAGAGTTCTATAAAGCGTTGCCTAATTTAAAATAGTTATGATAGGCTTTTTAATTTTATTTTTAGAACGTCCCATACCCTTTGATCACATGATGTATGACCACCTACAGAAATGGGGTCCCCGGCGGGAAGAGGTGAAATTCTTTCTTCGGCACGAGGAGTCACCAGCTGAAAGTAATGAACAGGGTAAGTACACTTATCTTGTAGTGCTGTCACCTAAACATTTAAAATGTCTTCTGAAGTGAGTTCAATTATCAGTTCTTTCAGTAAATTTCAGTAGATCTATGCAGTACAACTTCCTTGTACCAAAGTCATTTTGAACATTCCTCAGTGTCATGTTTATTCATGTTCTCAAATTCCCTTCTCTAGAATAGTTTCTACCAATCTGTTGAGCAATTCTTTTGTAGTAAGATTAGTTTCTGTTATGCTTAGTAGTTATGCAAAAATTTGGTGCATGAGAGGCTTAATATACGTTTGCTTTTTGAGAGGATGGGAAGATTCTTCCTTTCAGTTGCCCCCAGAGAAGAGATTCAGTGAACTACTTTGCATCCCTCAGAAACTAAAATCTGTTTTACAGACATCATTGAGAGAGGTCTCACAGGCTTTACTTTCTCTGTACTTCATGTACGTATGTACTAGTAGTAATAATTGATATCTTGAAATATTTCTGGTCTGTTGTACAAAAAGGGTCTTTGAATAGGGTCTTTGTATAAAACAATGCCATGAGGGGCTTTATTTAAAGACTGGAATGAAAAGAAAAAAATCTCATTTTTCTGATCTAACTGATATAAGAATTTAGAGGCTGTATGTTATGTTATTTATTGCTCTCAGACTGGCTGAAGGATAGGAGTGAAATCTCAAAATGAAATGTATATTCTTCATGCTCAGATTATCTTTACTCATTGGACTAATCTGACTACTGACAATTGAATTTCAAGTTTTGTCTGAGACCTTACTGCTTTAATCTGAGGTTTCTTTTCATATCCATGTGGCTACTGTTTGCTTAGAATGCCAGAAGTAGCAGGTCCAATAATACATTATATAATAATATAATCCAAGAAGGGATTTATACATATATATTAATTAGATATTTTTGTAAAATACTCAGTCATCATTTGGACAATTTGGCTTTAAACAATGTTATACCAGAATCCACATTGTCAAGAAAAACGTCCCCTCTGAACTATGCAAGTAAAACATTTTAATTAATCATTGGCTTGTGGGTCAATTTGCAGAATAAAGTTGTTTTTAAGGCATTGGAGAAGCTTCCTCTAACATAGTCGTTTATAGTACATTTAGTTGAAGCTACTTCTTTTTGTGGACATAGAAGAGTGAAACTGTGGTATGTCATGCTCAGTACGTTCCCTTTCATATTATCATTGCCAAAACACAAAGTCAGAAAAGTAGGCCTACTTGTCTGTACTGTTAACAGAGGAAGTCTGTGAGGTAAATGTTTTATCTTTTCTGACTACCACATACAAAGAATATCCTAATAGGATAGGTGAAAGCTGTATGTACACATTTTTTTAAAGAATGGATTCAAGAATGAAAACCATTTGTGTTGAAAGCTCAACTTTGCAGTCTGTGTGATACTTTACTTTTAGGTGGACGACAAACCCAGAACCAAAGAAATGGAATAAGTATACCTGTGGAAAAGCGTACAGAGAACGGGGTATGTAACAAATGATAAATATGTGAGTGGAACTGAACCAAAACCCTTAATGTTTTAAAAATTATTGATTTGCAAAATCTGTTATGGTGGGAACTAGTGGAAATCGTATAGATTTTGTTCTGTTGTGATTTCATAAATTGCTGTCAAACTTCTGTCTAAAAAGAAATTCACTTCTGTAACATGAGAAGTCTTCAGAGTCTTAATAACTACTGCATCTTATCACCTGCCTTTCTCTGTCTGATTTGTGTGAGGAAACAGTCAGCTCTATGACACTTGCATACTACTATTGCCTGTCCAGGTACCTTGCCCCGCTTTTTTTTAATCACTAATAGTGAGCTTGTGACTCAGACTCTTATGTTAAAATGTGAAAAAGTATTCATGGATTGGGATGTCTTCAGATGCCTACAGAAGTTAGAAACCTGCAATGCAACTTCCTTATGATAGTTTAAGCACTAGATTCTGGGTATTTGTTGTTGTTTTTTAGGTAAAATATTACCAAGTTGCTAATATAAAATAGCCTACGCTCTGCACTATGTATCAGTTTTATAGCATTCAGTGAAACCTGGCTTGACCATTGTCTCTTTTACATGAAACGTGTAGTACATCTGTTTCAAAATTACCATGGCTTAAAAATCTTATGCTCCATAGCTAGATGGAATTCCCTTTACTTTATTCTGTCCCTTCTCATCCTCAATTCTAATAACTCAACGGGACGTAATCTGTCCTTGTTCACTTGGGGCTGTGCTGCTCCCATTTCTGAGGCACTATAGTTATAGCTGACTGTTCTTCAACGTTTTTAAATTTCAAGAAGAGTTGAGCTCACAAATTAATACTTTTTTTATCAGTGTGGAACACTGTCGATTTCTAAATATGCATAGGGCTCTTTCTCTTTGCTTAAGAACAAAACTAATCAGATTTTCAAGTTGAGATGTCTTACAAACCAAAACCCTAAAATTTTGAAAACAATTGTGCAAGTTAAGTGATTCTGATGCCTGATAATTGGCATCTAAAATTCACACGTACAGCTAAATATGCTGAAAAGTTGTGAGATATTTTTTGTCCATTCAGCTGTTTAGTTGGATTTCAGCTCTTAGCTGGTGGTTTTGTATGTGGCATTTGGGCCTAGTGGAAGGAATTTTTTTTTCCCCTTTCCTGCATGGATCTGTTTATCCTACTTCCATTGTCATATTGTCAGTGTAGTGAGATCATGGGAGTACAGTGTCCTAGGGAAAAATAACTCTTTCGTGACCTCCTCGTTCCTCATAGCTCGTATACTTCAACTGAGATAACAATACATTCTGGAAATTAGGACTGGCACGAGCAGTATACCTTCTAAGCTGACTTCTTGGCAACGTTGAATGTTATGAGAGCATCATTTTGTTTGTATCAATTTGATTTGCTGTTAATTTCATAGGTACAACTCAGGCCTGGTAACGTGATAAACGCTGCTACCTATGCACCATTCAGTATATACTAAAAAAGTACAACATTTGGCCATAAAAGTAAAATTTACTGGGGAACTGATCACCTTAAAATAGACTTTTAGTAAGTTCCTGAAATTACTAAAAGACAAGAAGGACCTGGAGGGATTATATTAATACAAGTTGTGGGTTTTATGCCAAAAGTGGTACAACTTAGGATTTGAAAGTTACAAAACTCAGATTTTTCAATTATGCTAAGTTTTAAATTGGAGGGGGAGGGGAAAAAAGCGGTGGCTGCAGGATCAAGGATTTAATCAGCTTACACTTACGTAATGCATTAGGCTTATTCATTGTTACTGGACTGCTGAATGTTAGACTAGCCCTAAAATCAATACAAACCAATGGAACGTTGAAGACAGCTCAAACGTTACCAAGTGTTCTTCATTGAGGTATATTTGTATTACTATATGTATTGTTTTAATGATGAAATGGTTGATTTTTATTTAATATCTGGATAGAGCTGAAAGTGTAGCATGCATAGAGAACTTCTAGATACATGTTTGCTTTCGTGTTTGAATCAGTAGTCGTGGAAAAAAAGTTATATGCAATCTGTCTGGAATTCAATTTGGATAATTTTATGAATTGGCATTTTGTCATGCAGTGTTTTTACTGTTCTTTGAAACTATGTGCATGATCAGCAGTTGTTTAAAGAATGGGGAGCTTTAAATCACAATATTATTTAAATGCACAGATTTTATCAGATTATATTCCAAATAAAGATTTAATGTTAAAAATAGAATGGGTAAGGTCTCTTCAGACAGTGAAATACACTGTAAAAAGAATATGTATCAGTAAGCGTTCATCTGAGAGCTTTGCATTTGCAGAACAAAGTGAGATTGTAGAAACTTGAGTGTTTCTCCCTGAGGTGACTTCTTCATGAGTTTGCTTTTGTTGACAACTTCTGGAAGTGGAATTATGCTGTAATTGGGGCCTGATCTCTTTCTACCACTGTCCTGAAGATATATGTACGTGGAGATAAGACTTATAAAACCAAACGTTTTTCTTTTCCAAGGAGATTGGACAGTGTCTCAAGGAGAGATTCACTTCTCTAAGAACAGCTACCTGTCTGTTTCTTTTGCACATGTAACTGAGTCAATGTGATTTGCACGAGTTGTAAAAAGGGAAATTCTAATTAAAGATTGGTGGAAATGTTTTCTTCATGAGAGCAGTTGGTGTTTGGAACAGACTGCCCAGAGTCTGTGGAATTTCCATCCTAGTAGAGGTTCAAAACTTATTCTGATTAGGTCATGAACAAGCTGAGCAGCTCTCAGTAGGGGTCGTTGAACCAGGTTACTTCCATAGGCTTCTTTCTACATAAATTATCTTCTCATTTGATGATGCACAGTATGCTGATGCTGGAAGTGCCCTCTACTGTTTAGTCATTTCTCACTTGTTATCAGTGGCCATGAAATAGTGATCATACAGTGCTAGGTGTTGTTTTCTTCCAGATATCTTCGCATTATCCAAGGATCGTTCCATAGGAACAACAGCAGTCTGAGCACAGTGAGAAAGAGCAAATATAGTTGTAGCCACTGGAGGTCAGTGGTACACAGGAGTGTGACTGGGAGCCATCCAATGTGGTGCAGCTACCAGTTGTCAGTAGGAAAAATAAATTGTAGTCTTACTAGAAGGAAGTCCTGGAGAGAGGACTGACCATATGATAACAGTTGTCCAGACTAAAAGGTAATCAGATTACTGAGATATTTGTTATACATAACTACTAGAAGTTCTTCATTTGAAATGTTAAAGGATAAACAGCTTAGTCTGGTCTTCACATCTCAGCTACAAATACAACTTAATATACGCTTATAAGTATTAAGTAGTTTCTGTTTGTAACATGTAACAGTGTACTTGGAAGAGGCTGCCATTCACGTAAGACAAGTTTTAATGATGTTTGTTTAAAATGAGCAAATTGCAGCGTCAGTCTTAGAAATGTAGATCCTTTCATGGGTCTCAGCTGTAAGTCTAAACAAGTAATTTCATTAAAGGACAACAGAAGGAATTCTAGCATTTTGCAGGGATTTTTATTTTCTTGAGGAAACTTTCTTGCAGGCCTCGTGGAACATTTTGATCATATAAAAAGCTACTAATTAAATAAAATCTGTATCTTCCCAGTTTTCTGCTGCAACTTTGTACGTTACTTCTTGTAAGGAGCCAAGACTATCATATCTCCCACTTTCACTAAGAGAATTCACAGGTCTGAGACATACATTCCTAAAGTTCTCTTTACTTGTCAGTGAGGGGAGCCTAGCTGCACCTTCTGTGCAGACATCTAATTCAAGCTGTTAGTCAGTTTAATAGATTTAATGACAAACTGTCTGAGAAGAATCCAAATTCATCTAATGCATTTCCCAAAATGCTTGCTCTATCTCTCTTCAAAAATAGAAAAACTAATCCAACTAAAGAACTTGAGGGGAAAAAAATAAATTAGTAGGGAAGAAATTACAGTCCAAAGCTAATGTTGATGCAAACAACTAGCTCTTGAATTCTTGCTGAACTAGAAATCCCAGTCTCTTCACACCTCAGTAAAGGATAGCTTATATAGGGTAACATCTCTACAAGATTAATAATTGTGTTACCTAATAGAAAGAACTTCTCTGAAACTGTAGGGAATTCAGATGTTCCTGACCTTTTCTCACTCTGAGTCCTTTTGTAAACATTTTAGGCAAAATTACATCATTCTGGGATTTGAAATGGCTTGTATAATGTTTGGATATGTTCTGTGATTTCTCAAATGTATTTCAGTTCATAATGGACAAAATTACCAGATGCTTCCATTTTATGAGAATAATCATCACATTTGACTTACTCTGTAATCATTTTTTTATTGTAATTGTAATAACATTAGTTTATGACTAATAAGCTAGTACATGACTTAATTTGTTTTGAGGAGTCTAAAGAAAATTTATTGGGAACAGGAAACACTCTTGGTACTCAACTTGGAAAAAAACATTGCAACCATTGCAAAGGAACTGGTTTCCTCCATGCCTTGTCCCTGTATATACATAATTTTTAATCTCTGTAGATTTAGATACCAAGAAGTCTACCTAGACGTCTATAGATATGTGAGATGCTCATAAGTACTTTTTATTTACTTTTTTTCTATGTGTATGTATGTATACATATTACCTTTTCTTGTTTGTCATCTTCTCATCCATCTAAATTCCATTCAACTCTTTCTGTTCCTCTTCTTTTCTCTGAGTACTGGGGCTTGGTAGTGTTCACTGGCTTTTGTAGATCTGCTGCTCTTCTGGGCACCAAAAGATAGTTCTGCTCATCAAGTTACAGGGAACTTGGCAGCCAACAGGTGCCTCCTCATTTTGCAGGGGAGGAAAGGCCTACACTGTACTATTTACTCAGTCTACATGTTTAGTTTCCACTTTTGCCGATCTGACTTTGTTTTTCCTCGGGCGTGGTTTGTCAGTTTTACAGCTATATTTAGCTGTGGATGTCCATGGAAGAGGGAGGGTAAGAGGTTCTTCCAATTTGTTTAACCTCAAACTATGATACATATTTTCATATATTTCTCATCCAAGGAACTTGGAGTAATACAGTTCATCATTTCCCTAAGTTTCTAACTAAAGTGAAGAACTGCATCCAGTTGTCACCAGACATTGAGATCTGAATTTGCTTGTATAAAGGTAGAGTAGTTCAGAATATATGGGTGCGTCAACTGACACAACATTATGCACACTAGGTCATAAAATAAACATTACCCGAGGAGTTCATTTGTTATTTTTCATGAAGTACTGCTGTTCTTTCTCAGTCCTTACGCTGACGATTAAAAGACATTTTAATGTCTTTTAACACAGTAGTATTTTTTGAAGTCACATTAGTGTAATTTTTAGTAAAACTAAATAACTTGATAATAAGTTATTGTAAGGAAAATGGGACTTGTCCTCTCCTTTATTCTTGCAGTTCCTTACAGGAGACAGATTATGAAAGTCACTGTGCCAGCAAAGAGCTCTAAGAGCTTTAGTTGTTAAAACTTCAGAGTTTGGCTTGTCCCTCCATCTCCAAACAGATTTCAGTTCTTTCGTCTCTTTCATGTAGGCATGTTATCTGCAGATAGTGTTTTCCACAGTGTTTGTATGTGATGGCTTTTTGTTGTGTGCATGTATGTGAGTGCATTTGTGCGTATGCAGTGGAACACTGGCCTCCTTTCTCTGACACACCTTCAAATGTTCATTTACGCATTCATTTAGTTTCCTGTCCATCAAGCCTTTTGGACACGTAATATAACTACTTTCCACCCATATGGATTTCCCAGGCAAGAGAATTATTCCATTCCTCTGTCTCCGCAACGGCCTCATGATCCAATTGTAGTTAGGTTTGTTCCCCCTGCAGTCTTCCTCACATCAAAGTGCAGAAAATGAAAGTCCCTGTGGCTAATTTAGGAGCGAGGGAGTTCAACTTGTTTTTCTTCTCTTATTCTTACTGGATGATTCTACTCTATAGTTCATACCTTTCCTTTCTTGCTAAAAATAAGCCTGTTCTTTGTGCAGCTGGAATATTCACTATATCGTGCTTTGACGTACAGTTCTTCAGTGTCCTTATGGAGATCCATTTGGCTGGATCTCTTGTGTAAGTGCACTGAATCATACTTGAATTCTTTTCTTGAAAGAATGAAGAGAGAGTGAACTTGCATACCATCCCTGGCTTTTATAAGGTAAATTACAGCTTTTTATATTTTCTTTTTTCAGAATGTTATAATTTTTAGAGACATTAGAAATTGGTAATGGGGTTTTAGTATTTTCTTCCATGCTTAGTACTAAAAAATCCTTAAGTCTACATTTTGGCTTTCTGCAGACTTCTCTGATGTGCAGCTTCTTGATGTATGCTATTATGCACATGCTTTAGCTTTATTGCTCGCTGACATATTTATCTTTCTGCATGCAGGATTTAAGGAAAAGCCAGAGTGTGTGGGGAAGAGCATTTTAGCAAACAAGTAGAGTTATTTACATGAGATTGTCATATCTATTTTGACTATGTTGTTTGCCTTTTTATTCTGGGCAGTCTTTGTTAATAAAGATGCTGCTGAATTTCATCTGGCATGATTTTCTGTCCTTTTTAACAGTAAAATTAAACACAAGAAGTAGTGATTTTCCTGATCTTTTTGGTGTTCAGTTTTTGCACTCAGTAATACTACAGAAATAGAAATCAAGCAAATATTTTGTTGTCTTCTTAAAGCAAAGTTGTCTGTATTCTTACATTTTTCAGTTGAACTGAAAGAAAAGTGTATTGCTCAACATTTTCCATTGAATATGAAAAGTGCAACGAATCAAGCTGATCGTAGTTGACAGCTGGCTTGATCTTGCACTGATTAGGTCTTTCACTGCTGGCTAAATCCACTAGCCTTTTCCGTTAGCTGATTGTTGATGAATGCAGAGAGACAGTTTTTCATATTGATAAAGAATCAGGGAAACATATATCTCATATGGAATAAGATTAAAAAATATCCTACCTCCTATTGATTGCATTGAAGCAAAAGCCGTGCAGGAACTTCTAAGATGTGTATAGTTGTAGACTTTCCTTATTCATTCTGAAAAGTTAAACAATTAGTGTAGACAGAAAATAACAGAAATATGGAGTTGGAGCATGCTGAAGCAACGCACGTGTTTACTGCTGACGGGCAATGCTGCAAAATAAAGATGTGCTCTCTTACAATTACATGGGAAAATAGCAAGCAGGTAATTAATTACTTTTCCAAAGTTTTACACTTTAGTGCATGTTTTTTAAATACTGTATTGCTTTCACACTTGAGTTTAAATGATCTTGAATTTCATTGGCACATGTGCAGAACATGGACCATTTGTTTTTTGTAACTCCTTATCTCCAAAATGAAATTCTGAGTAAATCAGATTTTGATGGATGAATTTGCTGTCGTAGTTAAGTTGTAAGACCTTATGAAAACTATTTACTTCAAAATATCATGGTCAACTTTTGTTTTCAACAACTTCAGTTTTTGGGACATGCAGTGCATATGCCGTCTCACATGTTGAGATCAAAACAGGGCATTTATTTTCAGTACTTCTGTGTTTTGGGAATGTTCTGTTATAGTGTTCTCCTGTCAACAATATTGCAGCAACAAAGAAACATTTCATACTGAATCAGTTACTTAAGGGAAAATTAAACACTTATTTGATAACAAGCACGTTACTTTGACATAGAAGTATTAAACTACTGAGGTAAGATTACTTCCCTTGAAAAAGGTGTTTTATCTTAAAGATCCACAAAACCACAATTCCAAGACTGTTTTTAAAGAAACTTGAACAATGTGCCTTGAAACACAACTATTACTTATAATTACTCTGAGTAAAAGGATTGGTGTTGTAAACAGGTCTGAAGTTGTGTGCACAACTGATCTGCTGTCCGTCCTGTATGAAAGCATGATTTCTTTTAAAATATTTGTCTTTTGTTAGGAGTGTAAGGTTTGTCAAATCAGCTGCTGGGTATTTTAGCTGGATATTAAAGCAAATACAAATGAGTTTAAGATTTATGTGACTTAAGTGTCTGCAGGGACAAAGAAAGTAATATTTTAAATAACGAGTTCTAGATACTACTTTTCCTATGTAGTAGGAGTCATTTGTAGGCATTTTTTGTTTTATATGTAGCAAGTGTTTAACATATGCTTAAATCCAACTGTGGTTTTGAAAATCTGTTTTAATGTTGTTCAGATTTTTGTTCTGTATATTTAAGTTCTGCCTTTTCTTAGCTGTCCTGTCCAGAATAGAGGACAGTCTCACCTGAGAGATTTCTAAGAAATATGGGCAAACAGTAGTAAACATGAGAAATCTGGAGTCTGTGGCTCATGCTGAGCAGACTTTAAATCCATATTAAATAGAATGACCTACTTCTATCAGCAAGTTGGAGGAATTGCTAACAATGTATTGTAGGTTAAGGAGAGAGGTTAAGGTTTTATCAAATATAGACAATGTGAGATTTTTCATCAGATAATGATACAGTTGAAGCATTTTTATCAGTTCTAAGAAACAGTTTGTTCATTTGCTCAAATAAAATTAGCATTTTGTTAAAAATTCTAAGTAACCAGATGACTTTTGTGATGTTAATTTCAAGATTACTTTATTATCAGGAGGTAGCACATGGTAGTTGTATTTTTCTTTAATTCCCAATATTCTGGTTGCCTTTTCTGGGTTTAATTAGCTTGTTCATTTCCATTAGGCTAAAAAAGGCATATGCTATTGTCATTGGATTCTTTAAAATGGATTTCTGCTATCGGCATGTTTCTGACCCAATTAAAAAAATGTCAGGCGGAGCCGTGGCTAAAGCCGTTAAACTGGAAATAATGTCATCCATGTTGAGACCAGCAAAAAGTCTACTTTAAATAGAAGCATATTCTACTTTGTCTATTTAGAGTGTTATGCATGAATTTTCACACAAGTTTTTAAAATTGCCTGTGTTATACATTGCACTACAATTAAGTTTTATGGAAAACATACATGCATTTCATCCAAGATGTACTGGATACAGAACTACTACAGTAAATTCCCATATCTTCCTGTTGTTCCTGCTATTCTTCTGAGGACAGGTACCAGTAGTGCGCAATGGCTATTCTTATCAGAAACCTCTAAAGATTTAACTGAGCAAGTGAAAGCACCCTCTAAGCTATGTTAATTTGAGTGAAGGTTAGGGCAAGAAAAGTTATGTGTGACTGATGGGCTTCTGCTGTTTTTGTTGAAGTTAGCATGGAAGAATTAAGAAATATTTTGCTAGAGTCAGCATGTAGAGGAAGCCATTATTTTCTTTCCTGCTTTAGTAACTGGGTATCTGAGCAGCCAGAGCTGTAGCTCTTCCTTTCCTTTAAAGGCAGAACAGAGAAGGAAGATGCTGGAGTGGGCTACTGGGATGAGAGCTCCCTGCTTTGGGAAGGCTGAGACTTCTCAGTGTCTTCATCCGAGTCTGGAATTGACTGGCTGGGGAGCACACCAACCTTGTTCATTTTACAGTTGTCAGTCTGCTGTGTTCTGGAAGAACAGTCATTTATGTAATACACTCCACTTCCTGCTAAGACTCAGACCTGCCAGTTCTGTTTTTATCACACGACTGCATAGGTTTGGCAGCTCTGTAAAGGTAAATTTCTAGTCTGGAGGAAAGTTTGGTATTGCCCTAGGAAGGAATAGCTGCCTGAAATTGCAGTAGATTATGGAAAGTTGTCTCTTTCTGTATGTGTTACAAATGAGAGTTTTTAATTTTCATTTCTATGTAGGCATTTAAAGTCTTCTCAGGAGCAACTTGCAGTACCTTCAGAGTTTGTTGTCTTCCCTTATTAGGGAATAGTGCTTTCTTTTCACCATGGCAAAGTTGTGTGCCTCAGTGGTGAATCCCATGTGGGTAATAAATTCTTGAAATCAAGTCCCCAAAGGATTTGCTGCTTCTAATTCAGTTCTGATCTTGTGCTTTGTTTGTTTTATTTTTTTCCCCCCCTGCTATGTCTGGCTTTTGATATGCTGGTATTGCCCCAGCCATGGTAAAGAGTGTTTTCTTTCACACTTATTCTGGCAGAAGGGATGACTGCCTTTACTTTTTTGGGAGTGGCGTGTGTCTGTAGAGGACTGTGAGGACTGTTAAGGGACAGACTGTGTTTTAGCTAAGGTGGGCGTTTGGCCAAAATGTTCCTTGCCTGTGCTCGAATTCTAGAGTAGCAGCCTATCCTATGAAGTGTAGAAAGAGTAGCTAGGTTGTGGGTAGGGTATATGTTGCATTATCTTTAATAGCTGCTCTGTTCTGGCTTATTGGTGAAGTAATATCCCTAGTAGTGGGATACAGGCAGGTAGCCCTTCTGGGTGGCACTTCTTATGGCCAAAACCAGCCATCCTGAGGTCCAAGGCAGAAGCCAGGATGCAGACTTCCTTACCCCCCTGCACACAGGCTGATTACGTTTTATCTAGGTTATGTGGGATCTTGACAATTGGTGATTTAACCTCAGAATCATCTCTGACCATGACAAGCATTAAAAATGGGGAGAAAGATGGACCCAAGTACTAAAAGAGTAGTAGTGTAGATTAAGGAATAAGAATAGAGGTAGTAGAAGTGAATTGCAGGAAGAAGACTAGAAAACAGGTGATGAAGTTCATTGCATGTGATTCATTGTGCAAGAATATCCATTGGAGAAGGTGGATTGTGTCCGGTTTCAAGAGGCATCTCTAGTGCAGAGCTTTGGGAAGGGAGCTGTGTGAGAAATGGGTGTGAACACTTACCTATTCCTTTCCCCTTCTTAAGATAAGGGAAGATAATGACACAGCGGTTCTTGCAAACCTAGGGAAAGATCTGTGGAGACAGTGTGCAGGAAATGGTTGATAAATGCTTGTGTTGTTTGCGTTTTCTTCTTCAGTTAATTGGTTGAATTATGTTTTACGCTGGCTATTTGAGTAGCTAGGCATTGCCAAACCTGAACATGAGATTGCCAGTCATTATGGTGGCCTGTAAAGCTTTGGAGTATTTGTTATTTTGCTTTTTCTGTGTTTTTCTGAAAACACAGCATTCTCAGGTGTGGGTTTGGTGGATTTTTTTTCATGTTATTTTCAGAGTAGCTTTCTGTTTTTACAAATGAGAACTTAAAAAAATCCAAGTATTTTTATGGCTCAGGCAGCGAGGCAGAGAAGTGCACAAAATCAAACCACATCCATATCACCTTTTAAAAAATAGTATTTTTTGAAAGGTCAGTCCCGTGGCTTCTCAATTCCCCTTAAAAGATTAACTTCAGATGGAAATAAAGACGAAACAACTATTGGAATCTGCCTTCATGCTTTGAATGTCTGACTAAATACCTTCTGATTGTCAAGGAATTAATTTGAGTTCAGATGCAATTTTTCTTTTACTGTTGTGGCTTTTCAGGGAGTATGCCTTTTCGTCGTAACTCAGAAGCATGTAGACTGATAAAGAGAGACTGAGGAGTTTGTGGTGATAGACAGAACAGCATTGTGTGAGGACAGAAATAAAGGAAGGAGGATCAAAAAAATGAGCTTTCAGAGTGACAAGGCTAATGTGTAGAATTCATTATTAGGAGATTCTTCCTCATAATTAAATATCTAAGGTATGACTTGCTTTGAGGCTGCTTATAAACTGGCTTCCAAACTATTTAATTACTGCTGTTCCATTCATCTCACCTGTCCCGAAAATATTAATCATCAAATGGTAAAATACTAGCTTGTAGTAGGAGGATAATGCCAGCTGCTGAAACTGCAGTTCATTACAAATTCTCTCTCTCATCATAACTTTTTAAAGTGACATGCTAAATAAAATAAAGACAATTTTCTTAGAGATTTCTGTTGATCCTAAGAAATTAGGGAATACAGGTGTACTGCATTTTTGTCTGAAACGTCTGCAATAATACCTCTGTGCCTAATAACGCAGTGTTTGCTCAACAGGATTTTGTTAAGGTGTTCATCTCTATGTGTAAATGCTTCTGTGAATCAATGAAAAGAAATTTACAAATCAGCAAAATTGTCTCCTTTGATGTATCACCACATAGCAAATGAATCTGTGGAATCTGTAGGAGTAAATATTTGCAGTGGCTGTTTGGTACGTCTTTTAGAAGGCAGGTCTGTGGGAGGTAGGTTTCTGTTGCTGCAGGAAAAAGGAGGAGGTCTGGACCTTAAATGCAATAGGCTCATGTTTTGTTATGAAAGGTGAGTCACTTCATGTATGAAATTGTTAATGACTGGTATGAACATTGCAAACTTAAGAAACTGAGGAACCAACAACCGCATTAAGGAACTGAGAAAGTACACTGATCCCTTGGCTTTGTATAACATGGAGTTCTGAAGAAAGGACTGGGACTGACTTTTTGCAGCAGTGGTGTTTGCATGCAGCTTGTTACAAGCCGACTCAACTAATATGAGATGTTCAAAACAAATTGATTCAAACAGATCTCTGCAAGAGAAAGATTCGCTTATTTTCATACTCTTTCAAAAATGATGCTGTCCTCTTTTGGAGACCTGAAATCAGCTCCAGTCTTTCTGAAAATAATTGACTTGATGTTGAAGAGGAATTCTGCTTGATCTGTTAACTATCATGTGGATGAAAAAGAAGAAACTCGGGGTGAAGCTACAGGTTTAAAACTTTGTTTCCTCAAATGTTTATTCTTTTCTTTCCTAGATGTAGTGTAGTTATTTAAAATGAAAAGGACAGGTATTGGTGTATTCAGTGAGGTAAAGATAAAAAGATTTCTCGTCGGGCATTTACATGTAAATGGCTAATTATCAGTGTTTCTCATGGTCTTATGCTTTGCTCTGTATAAAAGTTAGTTTTAGAGATTCCATTTTCTAAATGGAATATTTTACTACAGTTAACAGCTTCTTTAAGAAGCTAGTATTAACATTCATCTTGTGATTTTTCTTCTTTTTACATAATACAAAACAATGCGGTACTTTTTTCAAGCACTGTCAGATAGGCTTTCAGATATGCTTCTTTAAAGCAGTAACAATCCTGAGCTTTTAGATAGAACTGTTTTTTGTTTCTGGTGGTTTTGCAAACCAGTTTCTTAATGCCATAGTACACTGAGGGTTACACATTTCTTTTAGGAAATCTGTAATTTTTACTCAGTAAAATGGCTTTCTTACCTTGAAAAATGTTCGACCATTATACAGGTGTCCCACTTCTGGGCATATTTTTAAACAAGGTTTCTTAGCAGTAAGGAGCATCTGTTTCTTGGACAGTACTGAAATGTACAAGTGCAAGCAGAAATAGAATGAGTTGTCAGTGTAAACTTAAACTGATAATCAAAGCAAAAAGGAGAGAAGCACTGGGAAGACTTTTCATAGACACAACTTGCATCAGACTATTTTTGAAACTATACTTGTGCTGGAAAAATGCTACCTTTTTTTCTCCAACTTTCTTTTAAAATCAGTGGTCCAGTGGGTAGACTTCAGATCATTCTGAGCCCCTTTTTAAGACTTACGTATGGAGTCTGGCAGAGATTTGTGTTCTTCTGGTGAAAGACCATGCCAAAGGAATGCAGCAGAGCATGAATACGTATGTCCTAGGAGCAGCGTCTGGCTTTCCTATGTTACCTTAGTTTCTCGAGTGTTTTGGTTTGAGGGATGGCACTTGGAAAAATGTCCTTGTTTTCTTACGCATTTCAAGCCTTTCTGTCTGCAATTAGAAGTGAATTATTTCTCTGATATATTAGGTGGTGACCACAAGTGCACACAAGTTATTTGGCTTTAGAGAATGTTGTGAAAGATTCTTGTCTCTCATAAGTAATGCTGATAGTAGAAGAAAACAACAAAAACAGGCACTATTGAGTTCAGTCTTTTTTTAAACTGCTGTGTTCACTCACAGTGTTGAAATAGAAAATGCTTATTGGAGTTCTATTTTTGTTCCCTTTTTTTTTCCTCTCAGTCTGTAAAACTTGTAGGCTGTGTTCCATTTTGTAAGCAATCACTTGAAGAGTTTTATTTCTCAATATATCCATAACATTTAATTCTTTTTTTACTTTTTTAACATTGCATTGACTGTAATGAAGATAGAAAATCATGTAATTTTAACTTGGTTTTCTAATAGCGTACCCTTGTAGCTTGGTGAAGGCGCTGCATTATTTATTACAATGCACTAATCTGTTTTTTTGCAGCGATCCAATCACCTGACCAAATTCTGTGTACGTATCTTCAAGAGATGTTGGGCTATTTTGAACTTTCCAACTTTGGGGCATAACTTTCAAAGGCTGAAATTCTCTTTCAGGAAAAAAAAATGTTCGTTTCTTAAGGTTGTGGCTTTTTTATGTATTACTGTTTTTATTTTGAGTAGCAAAGCAGGTATTTGCAAGTGTCACCTTCTGTAATTTGTCTTATTACACCATACGTTTTTGTGATTGCATGGTGAAAAAAGAGGTTGGAATAATTTAATGTATGGATTTAAATTAATTATATTTGTTGGCGAAACAGTGAACATAAGCAACGTGGGCAGTTTTAAAAACATATAATATGGTCTCACACACTGGCATTGCATTATGTAGATTTTAAATAATTTTCAGTAATGGCTTTCTACTTTGATTTTTGCAAATATATTGTTAGTTTTGAAATGCAAAAAGGTGATAAGGCTCCATTAATGTCTGTGGCCTTCCATAAAATGCCTTGAATGTTTACAGTGTAGAAAGACCAGAGATTTCTGTTACATTTTTACAGTAATTGCCAACTGTCCTTGTTCCTAAAATGAAACTTTTAAATAATCTCTTTGTCATCTCTATCTACCAGTCTCAGAACAGAGTTCACATGTATTTTGGTGGTGCTGAAGATTTTTTGTGCGCCTTCTATGTGTATAAGCTCTGTTTATATGAAAGATGAAAAGACAGTATTTAAGCCAAAAGCGGGCAGTCTACTGTAGCAGTGCTGTTACAGAAAAGTACTGATGAGAAGTTTGGCAAAATTGTTCTGTAGCTCTGATGCCCCTCTGGTTGACCTGCTGTGCCACTGACATGTGGAAGTGCAAGTCCATAGCAACTGCGTTTTGGACGGTCCTCTGGTTTTTTTTCTTATTACTTCGTCCATGGTTATTTGTTGGTGTGTGGTTGATCTCTAAGAAAACTACCTTTGCTATTCCACCAGAGTTCAGATTTGCCAGTGTTAAATTTTCATTTAACTTTTTCTTTCCTCCGTGAGTTCTGTCTTTCTCTAAATCTTGCCTCAGTGACAAAACTGCTGTCATTGGTTATAAGGATTTCTTTTTCTTTTTTAAACCATGAAGATCTCTAGTACACGTTTAACTGATCGCAGAGCAGAACAGCATGCCCTGCCATGGAACAACCTTTATTTGAAATCTTCCTGTGGAGCTCCCAGCAAGACTTCTTGCCTAGAGTGTCAGCCATTCTTCTTGGTCTGTCAGACTAAGATTAGCAGCAAAACACATCCTGATGTCTTCACATTAAGGCCATACGGAGAATCTTTCTGGGGGAGAGGAGAAAGCTTTTCAGAATGGCACTGTTTTTTCACTTTGATAAGATGGATTTGGGGTGGGAGAAGGGATCTGAGGCTGGGGCCTTGTCTCTTCATTCAGATTCTGCTCAGGCATACGAAAGGGATCACCTTCACTTCAGTTCACTTCACTTTGCACAGACTGTTTTTCATAGATTCTTATCTTAAATACTCCAGTTTGTCCAGAGAAGCTGTGGATGTCACATCCCTGCAAGAGTTAAAGGCCAGGTTGACTAGAGTCTTGGGCAACCTGGTCTAGTGGAAGGTGTCCCTGCCCGTGGCAGAGGGATCAGGAATAGTTGATTTTTTAAGTCCCTTCCAACTCAAACCATTCTGTGATTCTGTGAAATTTCGCTGTCTTACTATGTGAGCTTCAAGACAGCCTTTAACTACGGGTTCTCCTGTGTACTTGTCCTACAGTAGGTAAATAATGCTAACCACCAGTTAAAGCTGCCAGGGCACTTACACAGAAAATGTTAGGAAAGAAGATTCAGGTTCCAATTTCTGCTTAGTATACCTACTTACATGTTATAGTACATGCAGTATCAGCAAATACCAATTTTACACAACATCTTAGGAATGTTAAATGTAAGATGAGGACCTTTTTCTGTGCTTTGTTTCTTAGTGTTCCGTTTCCTCTCCTTTTCCACTTCTTGCTTTTTTTGCTGTGAGGTTCCTTATTCCCCAATAGATATCTCTCATTTTTCGTCCTCTGAGAGCTGGGAATGAGGCATTAGCCTCCTCTGTCAAGGAAAATACTGGTATCAGAACATTCCATGTATTGACATAACATTTTTTGGTCTGCAGGTTGGGAATCCACGTGTTGAGCTCACTCTTTCTGAACTTCAAGATATGGCTGCCCGACAACAACAGCAGATTGAAAACCAACAGCAAATGTTGGTTGCTAAGGTAATTAACAGCAAACAAAATATGGAGATTTGTAATAAATGCAATTTACTTAAACATATGCAAACATAAGTCTATTTGGATATGGAAAATGCACTAATTCATTTTAGATAAGCTAAAGAAGCTTGAGAAATCTGTTGTTTTGCCAAGTTAATTTTAGCTAGGCAATGTAAAAACATTTCACTGTAAATGATAGCATGTCAAATGATAATGTGTCAAGCCAATAGTTATGTATCTTGGTAAAAATATTGCTAGATTTTGTTTCTTTCATGAGGCACATTTTGTGATCTGTGGCAGATTGCACTTGACTCTGTGTTCATCTCTACTAGCTCATTCACCTCAGTATGGTAACAGGTGTGAGATACCATTTCATATACATTCATCTGTTATGTTTCCAAAATCTGAGATGTGAGAATCTGAATAGATTTTCAGAGTGGGGAGTGAGTTTAATGTTTTTGACATAGTTCAGGTAGTACAAAATGCCATGTGTGTTGGATGTTTGGAGTACAATGCAGCATCTTTTAAAAGGAATCAACATAACAATTCTGTTCTTTTTTTTTCTAATGAAACTAATATAGGAAACAGAAATATTTCCATTGTGTGTCCAATGGGAGGACTGTTATTTAGATCTGAAACATTATCTTTCAGTAGATCAGCTTGTTTAGACTGGTCTGATGGGTGTATTTTGTATACTTTGTGAAGCTTCATAACAGTTATGGAAAGTTCCTCTTGCTACAGCAGGAAAAGGGGGTTAATAGCAGCAGAAACCAAATGCCAGAGGACAGACAGTTGTGTCTGACTGTTCAGGCCAGGGCTTCTTTTGCATTTATATGTAAATTTGATATTTGGTCTAAAAACTTCTCTATTTCTGTGCTTTAGAACAAGAGTTGAGAGGATGTTTTTTCCTCAGGAAGGCCGATGTATATTTTAACTACATACAACTTTTTCTGATTTCTGGAAAGCAGGAATGAACAAACAAATAACAATAACCAAACGCACGCAAAAAAAACCATCAATCATAGTGATGGGTTTTACTAAGACCACTTTTTTTTATGAATAAATGGGTGATAAGTACTTTTTGTCTAAAATCTTATTCTGTTAGGAACAACGGTTACGTTATCTGAAGCAGCAAGAGCGTCGTCAGCAGCAGTCTGTTTCTGAGAGCGAAAAGCTTCAAAAACTTAAAGAACGTGTTGAAACCCAGGAGACAAAGTTGAAAAAAATCCGTGCCATGAGAGGACAAGTGGATTATAGCAAGATCATGAATGGCAATCTGTGTATGCGAAATTTCTAAGTATTTTTATTTATTTCATTTTCTGTTCACTGCATATCTGGTATAACAGTGTGTATGCTAGCAGGATTTCAGATGGAATGTTTATTTGTCATACAGAGGGTGCCATGCTTCTAGAAAATTTATACATGGTCTAAATTCTTGTTCAGAATAAGTGATCAGACTAAGTGATCAGTAACTATTATAAACATCAACAAATTCCCAACACATTGTAAGTATTTAAATGTTTGTGTATACTAGGTTTAAAAGTAGTGTGTTGTACTTGCCGATACCTACAGAATTATAAATTAATGCTCTCCTCTACTTGTTTTTTATTATGATCTTGTTCATTTTAGCAACTGAAATTGAGCATATAAGTGCCATGTTCCAGGAAAAGCAGCAGGAGCTACAGGCTGCAGTATTAAAAGTGGATCAACTTACCCAGCAACTGGAGGACTTAAGGAAAGGGAAACTGAATGGGTTTCAGTCTTACAACGGACAAGTAACAGGACCTGCAGCAGTCGAATTAAAAAAATTGTATCAAGAGCTACAGGCAAGTAACAGAGACACGATTAAAATGACAGATGTAGATTGAGAAAAGTCATATTACTGCCCCTATGGATGGGCATTTGGTACTAGAATCTCATAAAACTGGTGTATCGGGATGTTATTAATGTGTAAGGTCATGGCTATGTAAGAAATTAACATGAATTAACATTTTAACAAAATCATCAAAAATACAAGCTGCACTGTAGTCACTTGCTATACTTTAGTGTTCTGTAGTTGCACAACATTCACAACATACACTGTGCTGCTATCATACATCTTTCTCAAAAAATACTGGTTCATCTCAAGTGTAGTTTTCACGTCAGAAATTAAATATTCATTCACATTGAAGTTTTGTCATTTTTTTGTAAAAAAATTTGCAGAATAATTAATGTGCCAATGTATCAGCATTGGAGATTTAAAATTTGCTCACATACTCTACTGTGACGTGGCAGCAGATCTAATATATATTTAGCATTTTAAAATCATTTAAATTTCAAGATAAGTCTAACTTTATTTCTTTACATGAGCAAATATAACATACCAGATAATCTGTCTCACATTTTCAGAAATTAGGAGTATAGGTCCTTTTTTCCTCCTTCAATTTATAAAAGGTGTATCTGCTTTCCAAGTATTTCTAAATGCAAAGATGCTCAATTGATTTCTTACTTGCGCTTCATAACGATCCCATACACGTTTATCAAGACTTAAATTTGCCTCAGGGTTTTCATTTTTTTTTAATATGGAATAATTACCATTGAAGGTATGAAAAAATGCCAATGGGAACGCAAGAAAAATTATCATAAGGGATGTCATGATTGATTTAAACTGTAAGGTAAACTATAAAGGTAATTCATCCCCTAATTTGCTGGAAACCTGCTTTGGAGGTTTAAGTTTAATTTCCATGTAGAGAGGAAAATCTGCATCTAGTCCTTGCAGTTCAGTTAACTTCCCATCCACTCATCCAAATTTCATTGGAACTGGAAATTGAATCAGTAGCATAATTACTGTCAAGTTTTATCCCACTTAACATTTCAGTGATATTCAAATTGTCACTGTGCCTAAACGTAACTTCTAACAAGCATTTTTTTTACTTAATATTTCATTGTGGAATTGATTTATTAAATGTATTTATGCCTAACGCTTCAATCCAGTTGGTATCAACTAGATGCATTCTACATACGTTTAGTAGGTGCCCACTGGACACTTAGGGCATACTTTTCTTTTACAGTTTTCTTTTAATTTGTTCATGGTAATCTGTGTGAAAGCATAAGATCAGAGATATCAGAACACACCTGATCCAAGCTGTCTCAAGTTTTCCTTAATATTGTATTAAAAACAAACTTGGCAACAGAGAAAATGAAGTAACTATCCTAATAGTGTGTCCTTATTTATTTGTTTGTTTATTTATTTAGATTAGGAACAGGCTTAATCAGGAGCAGAACTCCAAGCTCCAGCAGCAGAAAGAACTCTTAAACAAACGTAACATGGAAGTGGCAATGATGGACAAGCGAATCAACGAGCTGCGTGAACGACTGTACAAGAAAAAAGTTGAGGCACGTCAAAAAGAAAACATTCCTGTAAGATAAACTATTAAAAGGGCCACACTTAAGTTTATCAGCAGCCTATTAAAACTACTTAGACTACATAGCATATCACTTTTTCCCAGCTAAGCAGCAAGCATTTTAAAACTATTTTAAGGTTTTCCACAGATATGAGAAAACTGTTGGACAGAATGTACCTCCTTTTGTTTTTCTTTGTTACAGACCATACTGTATTAAAATTATAGTAGCTTAGATTTGTAGAAAGGAAAGTATGATTATGGGCTGTACTTCAAAGCATAACAGGATAAAAAGGTGGGTTGTTCTTCATTTGTTTTTCCCTGGAGCAGAAAACTTATAAAAATGTGACTGGTCTGATGACATTAGTCCTAATACTTGTCTGAGACTTTGACTAGAAATCAGTTGCAAAGTAGACCATTCCTCTAGGGATTTCAGAGATCACTTCTGGATTCCCATATGTATTCCCAGCTGGAGGTGTTGACTTAAAAAGGAAAATAATAATAAAAATTTTAAAAAAATTGATCAATTTGCCCAAGAAAGGTACAATGTAAAGAGACCTTATTCAGTAACAGTATTCCTCATGTAAAGTACTGAGAAATTTAATGTTTGAGGAGTTGGTTTTAGGGAATAAAATTTGGTTTTCTAGTTCAATTTTTACATAGAAGCATTGAGTACAGTAATTTATTTAAAGTGAATTAGCTACAGTGCATGGTTGTAGGTAATTAAATGTAGACCTCCAGTTCATGGATGAATGCCTAAATTAAATGGAAGTTCACGTTTCAATTTCTCTGACTTTTAGTTGAATCGTATTAATGGAACTTCATCACCCCAGTCATCTCTGAGTGCTTCAGGAAGGGTTGCAGCAGTGGGACCCTACATCCAAGTTCCAAGTGCAGGCACTTATGCTGTACCAGTAGATCCAGTCAAACCACAGTCTCTCACCATTGCTTCTAGCTCAACACATGGAAGATCAAAATCTGGTAAGTGCTTAAGTGTGATATATATTAATGTACATTGTTTGGAAAGGAGTGATAAGAAAAAGAAGTAATCGTGGGAGATACTGTTTTGGGATAATCTCTATAGCAGTAAAAGTAATATCGTGTGTCATCAGTACTTTTCTCTGGACTGGGCACTGCTCACTTGATGTGAGCCGTTTTTACTTCAGTTCATGAATTTTCCTTAGGAGAAGGAGAGTATTTTCTTTGCAGTTTTACTTGGTACACCAATAAAAGGAGCACATGTTCCTTTACGGATTCTGTGAATTAACTGCTCTGTCTTTAATACATTTTTGAATAGTTTGTGTGTTTGATTGTAGTAATGAAATAACTTTGTGGCAAACAATATTATAAACAACTCTTTATGGTATGTTGCTTTTTATCAAGTAAACCAAAGCTACTGAACAAGTAGAAATAATGTTACTTCTCAGAAGGAGACTAAATATGAAAATGTAATAAAACTATGTGAGGCGTTTGTTCCAACTGAGATAGGAGAATTTGTGGTTATTGAAGCATTTCTGACATGGAATAATGTTAGTATTGATGCTGCTTATTTGTATCCGAGCTGTCCCTCCAGAGACATAACTGATATCTGAAATTGCTTCCCATGTCTCCTATAAATAATCTATTTATTTTGTAAAGTAGAAAACACTTTTATGTTAGAGACTGACAAAAGCAGATCATGACATTTTTGCCTTAAGATTTCATTTTTGTAAAGCACACTTGTATGGTCACATCTTAGCAAAATCATAATTCTTAAGAAGTGGCTAGCTTCATATACTTAATTCAAATAAATACAATTACTAGTTTATCAAATTTATTGATTTACATATATAAATAAACATGCATAATACAAATAAACATTCATGATCCTATCGATCTTAACCACAGGACTTGATTTTCATGATCTCTTAGGAGAGATCTGAAAATAAGGTAAGGAATCACCACCCCAGCAAAGCTTTTGAAATACTCACATGCATTCCAGTACTTAAAACTGGACACTCCAGCAAAGTTTGCAGCATGCTTCCAAACAAGGAGGAAGATCTGAACCTCCAGCAAAAGCATGTTTTCCATTGATGTTAGTGATCTAAAGATATCTTTAGTTTGATAGAAATCTAATCTCTGCAATTTTATGGAAAAATCTTAAGAATATGGAAGGATTTCATTGTGAGACTAAAAGGGCAGAATTGCAGCCGTTTGGTGTTTGGACATGTGGATTCCTCCCCAATGTATAGAAGGAACAGTTCATATCTTCTAAGTTCACCAACAAGAAATAATTCACCGCTTTGAAAATATTAGCCTTGCAAGATGCATATACCTACTTGTAGACCTAATTCACAAGGTTATGAGATCTGTGAATGAGAACTCTTTGATTTTTGTAAAAGTAATTATTCTACCTTAGGACTGACTTTGTGTTTATTATTCTGAATATACTTGGAGAATGTCCCATGATAGATTTATGTAAGGAGAATTATATACTCTCCCAGGAAGAAGGAAAGTGAGTTTTTTTTTCCAACTGTCATGCTTTTATTTGTCATTGTCTGAGTGCTCCTGTTCTAATTTCTCCATTGTCATTGTTATAATTTCTCCACCACTTTTTTTTTTCTTTCTTTTTCTGTGTAACTGGATCTGCCTTGGTGTGTCCAGTAGAAACAGACTGGGGGTGTGTGAAAAAATCTCCAGACACCTGGAAGGTTTCTGATTTAGACATAATAGCGGATCCTATTCTGTCACCTCCCACTTCTCTTCAGTCTGCCGTTCACAATGTCATCCGTCTGGCACCTACTGTCTTTGACACCCAGCACTGTGAGTCCGTAGAAGATCTTTGGCTAGCTAAGAATTCAGTTTTTAATATGGTCATCTGAGCTCTTGCATACAGATGCATATTAACCAGCATCTTAAGAACCTGTGTTGTGCTATGCAGTAGATGCTGTTGAAATGTAAAATTGCTTAGATGTTGCTTTTCACCATTGAAGGAAAGGGATTTGCAGCAAATTCATTCTTACAGTACTGTACTAGCATACTAGGTATGAGTTTTCTTCGCTGAAAAAGCCTTGGGGAAAAAATGATGAGAAAAATTGTGGCAATCAATCAGCAAAGCATGTTTTACTGTATCTCAGATTAGATAGATATAACACATACATGTTTTACTTCAGCTATTCTACGCAAAGTTTAAGAGTTTCTATGTTAACACTGGCCCCAGAGGTGGGATAAAAGCTCACCTTCTCCAAGTCAGTAGCAAGAATCTTGCTGCCTTCAATAGGATGAAAATGCTGTTACTTGTTTTACTTGCTGTAGTAATATAACAGAACTGGACCTACGATAATTTTTAGGTAAAATCAGAGAAAGTACACAAGAACTTTTGTGTGTGTGTGCTACTGTCTTATTTATGTAAATAGAAAAGTGTTTGGTGAGAGTTGAAATGCACTGGGTGCTAAGTAGTTTTAAAAGCAGGTAGACAACAGGATACCTTTGGAAGACAAAATGAATCCTGTTAGTTGAAATGGCTATGGGAGAGCTAAGAGCTGGAACTCGTTAGGACTTGCAGAAGGGTGTTGCCATCAGATGGTAAGTGTGTCTGGGAGCTGCTCAGCCAAACCAAGGGCAGAAGTCAGTTGCTGTTTGGTTGCCTCTTGAGCACCTATCGCAGCCTCTGGCGCAGTGTATTGCAACTGGAGATTGCAACAGCAGCTTGGCAAAGTGCACGAGATCAAGCTTGAGTTGTGGGAGTTTCTGAAAAGTGCACACATACAAAATGCAAGGTAGTTGCAAGTCTGCCAGATTGTAATATGAAGGATGTAAAGATGGGAACAGTTACACTCAGACGTTCATATACATAAGAACGAAAGAGAAGTCAGAGGAGAGAGAGTCTGAATTTATTTACAGTCTGTTACTTCAGAATTCAGGGATGATCATATCTGGAAAGTGAAGGATTACAAAAATATTTTGTGTAACTGTCTTTCTAGCAGAGTGTGAGCTTGTATATGCAGGTAAGAGAATTAAATTCATGAGGATTTTTGCTGTTGTTTCTCTAAGTTTAGGGCTAAGGATGCTTACTACAATTATGGAGGGTTTTGTACAGTAAAAGTTAATTCTGTACAGAACTTTAAAAATTGCTGTTATTCGGGGTAAAAGTGTTTGGACAGTCTTATCTTTTGGTCTGGCTCTTGATAACCAGATGGGTGGTATAAAACAAAGGAACAGCAACAACAACAAACTGAAGAACCCAACAGTTTCTGTTCCTGGATACTGCACTGCACCACTTACTGACAGTTCGCAACTCTGAAAAGTGATTTGTGGACTACATACTATATTCTGTGTTGATACTATTTAAATGACCAACCACAAAAATAGTGTTGCTCCAAAGTTATTCTTTCTCGTAACTGAAACATAATTGATCTTAATTTGAAAGGTTAATGCAATATTATATATGTACAGACCATTCCTTGGAATTGTGAATGGTTAAAAAATAGTAGGGTAGCTCATATGCAAAAGTATATCTTTTATTTTTTGTTCATTTAAAAATAAATGATGTGATTGGAACATGTCTATACATACTTTGTATGAGCTAATAGAATGAATTTACATTCATAAAGTGTAAAACTGGGTAGCAATTGGACAGAAATCTTCAGCTTGTCATTTCAGTAGGGGGAAGAAATGTGATGCTCAATAAAGAGGATAAGGCTCATGTGTAGAAAATAGTGTGCCGAAGCTATATTCAGTGTAATTAGAATATTTCTTTGCATCTTGTTTTTAGACTGCCATCTATACTAAACAGAGAATGACACAGAATCCTAGAAATAGTCTTGCTGATTCTGTTTTCTAAGTGCTTAAAACTGAAAGTAAACAGGAAATTGTTGTCATTTATTTGACCTTGTCTTACTATGGGGTCCAGAAATCTCAGTAACTCTCCCCTCACTTTAGTTGTCATCCTCTAGTGAAGTTAGTTATGTGTTATAGATTGTCTTTACAAAGTGCTCTATTAAGATGATGGCAGGCCATAGGGAAGGAGAAGTGATCTCAATCTCCTCAGAGAAATACGAAGCGTAATCTTTCAAAGGCAGATCAAAGCCTTAGAATCTAACCAAGGATCTGTGTAGTTACAGTAAAACAGATCTAATTGTAAGATGATTAAAACTCGCTTGCTTGGGAACAGAAAGCAAGTAGTCCGCCCCAGTTAATGAAGTAACATATCGAAGCATCTAGGATTCATTAAGGATCTGTTGCCTCAGTTTACATACAGCTGTGCGTGATATTTTTGCATGCGTTGAAAATGAAAGCCCATGACTTGTATCTTGGCACTGTGACTTCTTGTCAGGTGACTTTAACGTTTCTTTTAAAATTAAGTCTCTGAGGCAGTGCTGATCAGGTGAGTATGTAGAGGGAAAAAACCAAAAGGTAAGTTAACAGTCACTTCCAGTAGAGGAACGTATGCCTTTGTTCAGCCACATTCTTGAGATGAGTTTTTGTTTCCTGCTATGAGTCAATGAATCCAGTAACAATAGTTTAAATTTGGAATAAGTTCACACATAGATTTAACGTTGTGGTGTAATTCGACAGTGTTTCTGGTTGGTACCAAAAGAAATATGTTGAAGTGTTTCTGTGAGGACTTTTTTTTCTGAACTAAGTTTGCCTTTTAATAGTAGAATGAATGTGCAACACTGACACAAAAGATTAACTGTCTTTTTTCCTGTGGAATTTTTGCTACAATTTGAATGCCCAAGGGTAACACACATCATGTTAAATAGAGCAACTGGGCTTTCAGTATTGATTTCTGAATCGAACATAACAATTTATCTGATTTCTAGAATCAAATTAATCCCATTGTAATCTAACTTGTTCAGCTTTACATGTTGCTTTGCTTCTTTACAATGGTTGTATCTTAAATCTAGTGTTTTCATCTGTTTTCAAGCTAATGATGGAAACTGGCCGCTACTTAAGCAGAGCTCAGCCCCTGTGGTAAAACCCCCTCAGATCTCCAACACAGACTGGAAAGAATCGAGCATGGATACTGCTTTAAAACAAGGAACAATATCCAGTCAACCTTTGCCAACTTCAGCATTAGGAAGTACTGATAAGCTGGTGAGTTTCCTCTGTGGTGTATTTATAGATCTGTTTTGCTAAAATCATGAACCTTTGGCTTCTACAGCTGAGCTTGCTTTACATGTCTACACATTTCCCTTCTGAGAATTACTTAAAATGTTAGAAATGAATTACTTTTGTATTTCTACTTTTTCTTTCTTACTACATTACAATTCATGTGTTGTTTTGGGTTTGGTTTTTTTTTCAGTTCAGTAGTTTGTGTTCCTTCCTGTTATCTCACATATCCGGTCTCCTCTTTTCTCCCCCCTTGCTTGTCCTGATCATCTTCCCCACCTTCCTATTTTTCCAATTCAAATATTTTGTTGCCATTATTCCTTGATGTAGATTATCACTTCTTTAACATGGTCTTTTTCTAGTAAAAATACTTTTTACAACAAAAGCCATTAAATCCATCCTTCAGTTGATGTTGACTGTCTGCATCATTGTTCTAGTTTTATATGAATTTTATTGAACTTTATGAATTTTTAACACTGTATTCTTTAAAGAATATAGACCTTGTCTTTACATTGTTTTGTTAAACTGTCAGTATTATCACACTATACATTATCAAACTTATTATCAAATAGGTACTGATATCTAGAAGCTAGAACTGGTCATTTAGGCTTTGAAAGTATTCAGATGGTTCTGGATTCCTATTAATTTATTATAACTGAAGATGCTTTTAAACAGTAAGGTCTTGTGGTAAATTCAAGTAGAATTGTATTAGGGAACACAGAGTACTTGTATTGACTCCTTTGCTGCCACACAAGATTATTAGTCTGTTCTGTTGAATGAGGAGTATTCTTGCTCTCAAGTGTTTTAAGTTGTACATAGTTTTTTATTGTTCTTATATAGGGTCTTGACTTGGGGAAAGTGCCACCAACGATTCCCGGTGTAAGCAAGCAGTTGCCTCAAAACTATGGGACCTATCCAAGCCCAGTTCCCTTAGGAACAGGTTCTACAAATTCTCTAGAAAGAAGGAAGGACGGCAGCCTGCCCAGACCTGGAACTAGTATAGCAAATCGACAAAGACCTGTTCCACTTCCGCCGCCAAGCAACGTACATCAACCCAGTTCCTCACAACAAATCCAGCAGAGAATTTCTGTACCTCCCAGCCCTACGTACCAACCCTCTGGACCCCCCTTGTTTCCTGGAGGAGATGGCAGGCCAGAACTCCCTTTAACTGTGGCTATCAGACCTTTTCTAGCTGATAAAGGATCAAGACCTCAGTCTCCCAGAAAAGGGCCACAGACAGTGAACTCCAGTTCCATCTACTCAATGTATCTTCAGCAAGCAACGCCACCAAAGAATTATCAACAAGCTGTATATAACACCTTAAATAAGTCAGTAAAAGCAGGTACATTATATGTTGCTTTACTTTTTACCTTTGCGGTAAGCAATTAAAATGTATTTATTCAGCTTAGTTTCCATATCAGTATAAATCACATCTTAAAATTTATAAGAAAAGTTATTTTTGTATGCAGTATGGCAACAAAAATTACCTTTTATTTTCAGGGTGACAAGAAAGCATACATTGATTTACCTTTTATTTAAAACAAAATACTATTAGAACAATACGTCTGGATATTCTATCTATTTTTTTATAGATAAGGTGAAAAAATTCTGTCTAGGGAGCTGGTGATTGCCATCACCAGCAGCTGAGTATTTGTTTTTGTTTTGGTAGCTTCAGTGATTTTTTTTTTTTTTCTGTTCTGATGTCAAACATGTAGCAACAGAGCCATACAGTGTATTTGCAAATATTTCATTATGTAATTTGAAAATAGTTCTTCACTGTATTCCATCTTTTTTTTTTTCCTTCAGTTTATGGAAAACCTGTCTTACAATCTGGTTCAACTTCTCCCTCACCACTGCCATTCCTTCATGGCTCTTTGCCTGCCCAGACTTCGTCACAGCCACAATCTCAGCCTCAGACTGACGTCCCTGAAAAAGATCAAGAGCTGGAAAATGCTCCACCATCCAGTGAAAATAGCAATGTGGAAAACATTCCTCGCCCTCTCAGTCCTACTAAGCTCACACCTATTGTGCATTCACCCCTGCGATATCAAAGTGATGCTGACCTTGAAGCTCTGCGCAGAAAATTGGCCAATGCTCCTAGGCCACTAAAGAAGCGTAGTTCTATCACTGAACCAGAAGGCCCAAGTGGACCAAATATACAAAAATTATTGTATCAACGCTTTAATACTCTTGCTGGAGGAATAGAAAGTGCCCCTTTTTATCAGCCAAGCAATCCCCAGGACTTCATAGGTATCTTAGCAGATGTTGATAATGGTAACGCCAGTACCAATGGCAATATCGAGGAACCTATTTCTGTGCAACCTACAGTTCCCCTTCCTGATGAGCCACCCCCTTCATCAGATGCCAATGATAATGAATTACCTTCTCCTGCTACTGAGGAACTGATAAGCACTGAAACTACAAATCAAACATCTGAGACAACTGAAGATAACAACAACAACCTTGCTATAGTTCCTTCTACCGAAGAGTCGTCCAGTCCCACGCCTGAGGTCAGCTCTCCAGCAGAAGAGGAAGCTCCTTTGCAACCTGCTCTTCCTCCTCCACTTCCTCCAGTAAGTAACTGAAAAAGGACAAATTTGTAAACTACAGAATTAACTGTGTGCTTAAGCATAACTGGAAGAGGCTAAGCTTATGCTAACTGGCATACTTGCACTTGAAGTTTTGTGATACTAAGATAAGAAAAAATAAAGGTACTCCAAATAGTACTCTGATAGAACAGGTTCTTTACGAGTCTGTTTAATATGGAAAATAAATGCACAAACAACATGAGGCTGTATATGCAATGTAGGCAATAGAACTTATTTTGGGATATACTCATCTTAGATCTAATGCTGGTAGATGGAGCACCATTAAAAATAATTTTTAATTTCCCCAGGGCTGCACAGATAAGTGTATGAACCAGTGGGTAAGCTGCTGCAGTGGAAATTCTTAATTTGCATACAGGCTGAAACAGCTATTCTGGGAGAAGTGTGTGCCTCTCTCAGTAGAGACTGGGGCTGACAAATCTAACAGCAACCCAGCTGACTTCGTTTAGCAGAAATCTTTTTCTAATGGATTGTCTCTATTTGAATTGCTTTCAAAGTTCCTCCTCCAGCTGCACCAAAATCTTTTAAATACTAGTTGACTTTGTTGTTAGCAAAGTCTACAGCATATGGAGAATTGAAGGTAGGGAGAAAACTAATTTATTCTTAGTTGTTAATATGACTCACTGTAACACTGGTTTCAAGGCACATCTCCACTTCTCGATTCACCTAGAGCTCCATAGATTCTTCTGCAAAGAGCTTACATTCTTTTTATAACTTGACTGCAGTGTGCACGGGGCTTTGTCTGCATTTTGCATGAGGATGTGTGGGCCAAGTCGCTTCTGGAAGAATGGAATATGCTAACAACACATATTGTTCATACTGTGATGTTTATTTTTTTCTTTAAGTAAGATAGCCATACTAATAGGAGGAAACAAGTCTGGTGATTCTGCAGACTTAAAGCACTCCACAAAGCTCTGATTAGTAGGTTTTTTCTGAAAAGTAGCAAAGCCACGTGTAAATTATACAGTTTATTCTCAAAATGCATTTAAATGTGTTTCAAATCTTGAGAATGTTTCTTCTGATTATAACATCTTGAATGTTACATAAAAGAGCTTCATAGACTTTCTTCCTCCCAGCAAAGCTCTTTGGTACAGACCTGCTGTGACGCCTCTGTGAATTCAAGGGAAAGCTTCTTTCCTCGTGCTTAATTGTGTCATGCTTTCTAATCTAAGCTAAAGGTTTGACAGCGCTTCAGACCATCCACCAGAGACACATTCAGCTCACGTTAGACACGATTAGGATTGTGGTGCTCAAAAGCCATTGGTTTCAGTACTTTGTTCCTTGTACTCGTTGGCTTTAAATAGGGGTAGCTGTTGGATTATGTTGGCATGCTTTCTAACTTTTACTAAGATGTAGTAAGATATCAACTCTTTTATTAAAAGGATTTATAATAGAAGTGTTTGCATCATTCTTATGACCATTTAAGGAAGATGGGGTTCCTTCTCTAGTTAAGGAGTAACTGAATGGTTTGTACTACTTCTGCAACCTGAAATAATGCCTTTAAACCCTTCTTTCCACTCAGACCAAACGTACCAACCTGAAGAAACCTAACTCTGAAAGAACAGGCCACGGTTTGAGAGTGAAGTTCAATCCATTGGCCCTTCTCCTAGATGCTTCTTTGGAGGGAGAATTTGATCTTGTACAAAGAATTATATATGAGGTGAGTTTACAAACAAAGGGAACTTCTTTGTATACTAGAAAAAAAAAAAAGTGCTGAACTATTTCATGTTTTCCGTAGGTTGATGATCCCAGTAAGCCCAATGATGAAGGAATTACACCTTTGCATAATGCAGTGTGTGCTGGTCATCACCACATTGTGAAGTTTCTGCTTGATTTTGGAGTAAATGTAAATGCAGCAGATAGTGATGGGTGGTAAGTGACAAGATTTTTAACCTAGCATCTGAAAAAGCACCGTTTTGATGCCAATTCAGTATTTAGTGGAGACCTGCTTGGGGAACCATCTCCTCCTCCTCTGTCCCCAGCAAATGAGGACTTGCTAATTTTGAGATGGTAGCAAACTCCAGTACAAAGTTCCATTGTGTTGAACCCAGGGCAAGCATGCTCAAATTATAAATGATGGTACGTTTTGTTTTTACTTAGAGGTATAGGTGCATTTCTTGTTCACGTGCTGAAGTAATTAAACTTTAAATAATGAATGACAAAAATTTATTGAAGTTTCATTTTCACATAACCCATTCACAGATTTTGTGTTCTTGAAGAATCTAGCCTTGCAGGTAGGTGCAGCACCTGTAAAGAGTTTGGAGGAGATTTGGAACCTTGCCATGCTGCTGAGCAGTTTCTCCCCCACCTTATCTTGCTTTTCAAATTTCCTTATATTGGAAAATACTGGTTTTATATCCAACAGCACTGCAAGCTATGCAAGTCGACATAAAATACCATCTATTTTATGTTTGGCTTTACTGGAGTCAGGTCAATGCTGGAATCCACTCTGAGTCATTTGGCATGTTTTGAACCATGCATGCATATCCTATAAAGAACAGCTTCCTTTAAAAACAGACAGACTGAACTCTGTATTGCAAGACAAAATAGCTAGGATTCCTGGCATTTATTCTTTCATTTCTATGTTTTTGCTTTATTTCAGGACACCTTTGCATTGTGCAGCTTCTTGCAATAGTGTTCATCTCTGTAAACTATTGGTTGAATCTGGGGCAGCTATTTTTGCTTCAACTATAAGTGATATAGAAACTGCTGCAGACAAGTGCGAAGAGATGGAAGAAGGTTATATCCAGTGTTCTCAGTTCTTGTACGGTAAGCTATGACACTTCTTTACAAACTCGTTTTCTCTCTTCTAAAATCCATCCCTTTTCTGGCACTCTGATCTGAAGGAAACATCTGCTTAGGCTCCACACTTAAGAATACTGCCCTGCACCTGTTCTTTCAAAATGGTAAAAACACAGCAGTCTTTTGGTTATTATCTTGCTTGTAGTCCTTTCCTTCTTGACTTGCAGACTCCTTCTAACGCTACAGGTGTTAAAGATTAATTGGGTTTAATTTCAAGGAAATGCTTCCACTGGGAGATTTGCACAGTACCAGTGAGCTGTTCAGTATCTTGGCAGAAATATTCCAACAAATTTTTAGCAGATCACCTCCAGAAATGTGTATGCATCATGAATTATTAACTTAGAGAATGTGCTTAGTTACTAAGGCATATTTTGCAAGGAAAGTACCTTGATGGAGCAGAAAAAACATTAATTTACGGAGATGGATATAAGCTTAATTAAGGCTCTGACACTGTGCAGATGTTCAAAAGCTTCAAGTGGTGCTGTATGCAACGTGTGCAAGCTCTGATACAGAACCACGGCCTTTGAGAAACATACACCAGTTCTATAAAGTTGCTTTGCTCTGTCGTGAAACTGTTTTTGTCCTCCTTTGAATAGAAGTAAGATTATACAGTTTCTACTGCTGAAAATTGTTTATGAAATGTTAATAATGAGACTAATATTTGAGCCACACCAAAAGTCTCAGGGGGAAGAACAGATTACCATCTAGCGTGCTGTCTAACTTCTCGTTAACAGGAGTGCAGGAAAAGTTGGGAGTGATGAACAAAGGAGTGGTGTATGCACTGTGGGATTACGAAGCCCAGAACAACGATGAGCTGTCATTCCACGAGGGCGATGCCATTACTATTCTAAGACGCAAGGATGACAATGAAACAGAGTGGTGGTGGGCCCGCCTCAATGATAAAGAAGGCTATGTGCCTAAAAATCTTCTTGGGGTAAGTGCTGAATTACCGCTTGCCTTCAGTTTTTTACTTCTCCCTGAAGTAGGATCTGTGGTCATTGTCTCAATGCTCTGCAATTTAAGTGTGGTGGCTTTAATAGGCAGCCTTAAGCTTTGGCCCAGGAAGATACTTAAGAAGGCTTTTAATACCTGGCACAAGATAAACATACATTTATACAACTTTAAAATGGGAAAAAGCCTTGAAGGTGGCAAATTCAGGCAAGTCGTTTATGCAGCTCTCAGCCAAATATAACACTGCTATCACCAAAGTCCAGGAATGTAAGGCCACCAAGTGGACAGAGAGTGTGAAATAAGCTCTTCTGGGGGCTTGACAGGGAACTCCTGTATTTCCATAAAGGAATCTCCTAGCCTAGCGTGGGATCTTGAACTAAAAGAACCAAGTTATTTGCAGAGCAGCAATTTGCTCCTGTTTGCAGGGACGAGGCAGCCCTTGGCATCCTGCTGCTGCTGCTTTAATTTTTCAGAAGTCACCTAAGAACGTGCTGTAGCTTCAAAACAAACAAAACAGCCCTTGCGGCCCCAGAACGCTTTTTAACACTCAGTTCTCATTAGTACCTTTTAGTTATAACTGAACAGATTTTATATTTAATTTGCTGTCAACCATGCAAAGCCTAATACTTTCATTCTGTTTTTACAGTTATATCCACGAATAAAACCTAGACAGCGAACCCTTGCTTGAATTCAGTTGTACAACAGTGCAATACCTTGCTGGTAACTGGAAACTTAAAACATACACTGGAGCCATTGTTTTTGATCATTTCACACGGAGAAATAAAACTATGATACTTAGTTTTAATGGTGCTTTCTCTTGTTAAATGGACAGCATCCAAGAGTTTCAAGATCTGCAGTTTGTAAATGAATCTTGTTCTATGTGACCCACCACTGATGAGGAGAGCTGTATCTCCACTACCTACAGTGTTCCGCCAACTGTTGTCCAAAGCGGTGTATTGAGTTCAAGTTCAGTGTGGTAGGAGCTTTCTTGTGTTAAATGTTCAGAGGTGTCATTTGCGAAGTGCAGATAAGCTGTCCAGTTTGCTCCAACCCCACAGTAACTGTCCCACGTCAGGATTTTGGATGTTTTGTTCAATACCAGTGAATGTTGAGTTCTCTCATTACTCCTCAACTCTTTGGGTTCTAGGACACAAGATCTTCACCAATTCCATTCATCAGTAAGTACTCACCAAAGCTTTACGAAGGCTAGGATTAAGTGTTAATGTGCTTTTGCACTTATATCCTAGTTTAGGCAACCCCAACAAAAGCTTTACATAGTCTAGCATCTAGTATAAATCTGCATTTAGAATCAAGCTAGAGAACTAACCAAACAACAGTAATAGTACACTTTTCAAAGCCCCTACACGATAGTTCACTTGGTGTTATATTTTCTTATTATTCAGCCTACAGCACCAGTGTTACCTCTACTAATGTAAAGGTCCCCCTAATAACCACTGCGGTTTGTCCTTTCTGGACAGAACAGTTAATAGTGAACTTGCAGCAGCTTAAAGGATTTGTATGTCTGCATGGATGAAAGTGCAATAGTTGAGAAAGGTAAGAGTCTGGTAAGGGTAATACTGTATAATTTTAAGTAAGTCTGCCCAGGTCGGTCTAGAAGAAAAAATGAAGGACTGAATAGAAGTAGAAAGTGAGGCGTGTAGAGATGTTGAGTTAAGGAGAAGAAAGAAATGAGGTATTATAAAGAAGGATTTAAGAAAGGCAATAGCTAATTTGAGGACAGTTTCTGTGGTTCTTGGCAGCCTACATCTCTTGCCAAGGCAAGTTATGCAATAATCTATTCCACTACATTGTAGTTTCAAGCAAAAAAAAAAAAAAAAAAAGCACTTCACTGGAATTTTAATTGTACATGATTTTATATACCAAAAGTCTATTTTGAATTTCCCATTATAAGTTAAGTTGTAGCCATATTTCTTGTAATTTTCTCCCATTAAACAGTATGCAATTTGATTAATTCCTCATGTACAAGTTCTGTGTATAATTTATATATCCATTTCTGCAGTGCTGTAACTTGCTTTTACCACAGGTTAGCATTAACTGTATATATTGTGGTGAAAAGTGAAAGGGTATTATTGTTGAAGAATTTGCTACATGAATGTCATGATTTCAAGAGCCTCCGATACAGTAATGCAGAGAAAATGTAAATGTGCACAATAAAGTACTGCTAAGGCGTTGGCTGCATTCTCCCCGTAAGTTTATACAAGTAGCAAATGTAGATGTAAATGTAGATGTGCCTTTCCCCACAGTCAAGGTAAAAAGACCAGTTGGAGCTTGTGCTGGCTGCTGATTGAGGTTTCCTCATTGTTGTACCCAACGTACAGAGAATGACTTGCCGTGTAAATGTTGAACCACCTTACACTGTGAGCTCCGGTGTTCCAACTGCAACAAAGCCATACCTGGCTAGAAAAGCTCTGAAGGGTCCTTTACACTTAAGCTGACACCTGAGCCTAATCTATTTGTTCACTCAATTTTTACCAGTCTAGGACAGTGGAAGGAGAAAGACAGTGGCTACATTAGGTTTAGTGAGAGGATTGAGCAAATTAATTATCAAAGCTTAAAACTGAAATGAGGGTCCCGTTTATAAGAAGACGAAGCTCTCAGCATTCAGATGGTAGCAGGCAGTTACTAAAACAACTGTACGCTGTGAAAGTAAGCATCGCCTCCTGTTTAAATAAGTGAATTAATTTATTCATATTTGTACATTAAAATGTATACAATTCCAGATAGCATTACAGCTAGATTAACAAAAGCTGGTTACCAAAAAGAAAATACAAAACTAAAAATTGTTCTGGAAGCTTTGTAATCACAGAAGGGAAGTTCCAAGATCACGTAATTCCAATTTGGTGATATTTGGTGAAACAGGTTAAGAAGAAAAGAATCAAGTGAATTCTATAAAACCATATCTAAGGCAGATTTTATTGTACATAGATTTTAAACATTTGGATAGAGGGAAAAACCTGAGATCTATACCCAAAAGCTATTCTCTGCAGAAGAGACATACACCTTTGTTTGCTTTTTGTGGCAAACAGTATATATAATTGTTACTATAAAAGTTGTGCTGTACATTAGCTGTAGTGCAGGTCACTTTCATATTTCATATTAAGTGCCAATAAAGGCAATAAAGGTTTAACAAAATATACAAAGTCTTAAAAGGTGAGACTGTTTAAAGCATTAATTGTATACATATTGCACACTATAGTGAATACTCATGGTTCAGAACAGAAATACATTGTGTTTGCCAGTTCTTACATAACGAACCACGCTGGAATGAGAAAAGGTCAAGAGAAAGTGTTAACCAGTTGTCAAATTAGCACGAAGTGAGATGCAGGTCCTCCGAGGCTGCTGTCTGCTCTCCAGCTGCCAGCAATTCGCTCATTTCTTACTGGTCCCGAGACTCATAAAGAAGTTTTGTTGCCTAATGTGAAAGCAAAAAACTACTGTCAAACTAATTCCCTCCACAAACAGCATAAGGCTAAAGGCATAGCAAGCAGCTGTAGCTTCTGTTAAGAACAAGGCCTTGAAATCTGCACGTTAAGAAGAATAACAAAAAGAAAGCAAGCTCCAAGGACTGCATGCTCTCTACTGCTGTGGAGCACCTTGCAACTGCTTTCTTCAGCCTTCTGCAAGTGCTGCCTCCCTTGCTTACCTTATGCATAGCTGCCAGCCAGCTTGCTGACAGCTTCTTGTTAGAGCTGAAGTCTTCACTGGCCGTAAATTTCATCTGTGTTAGCTCCTCTGATCCTGGTGCTTTATACTGCAGAATCATACCTATGGCACGGGTATTGCCTCCTGAAAACAAAAACAGAAATCCTGAATAGCAGTACGTTTTACCAACCAAAGCAACGCAACCTCTTGTAGGTAATAATCATGTTTGAAGAGAGCATCTTAGCACTGAGTTCAAAGCGCTGACAACTGCAGGTGAACTAACAGGTGCAGCACTGGAGGAAGCAGTGACGGAAGGTGGACAATGGGATGTGGAACGTGCAGATGCGGTATTGCTTACTTCTCTCCTGCCGGCGCTGAGGCAGAACTCGTAAAAGCCACTGATGGCACACACTGAGAAAACCCTCATATTTCAATTTTGCCATCTGTCAAATAGATAACAGCATGGTTTCACAACACAGCCTGCAGCTTCTAAATTGAATTACCGGTGTCCAGTAAGACCAGGATCAAAGAGGGGTCCTTGCTTGATCCAAATCTGGCAGCATTTGGGAATTGGGCAAGAGTAGCTGGCAACAGGCAACAATGTCATTTATTTCCTGAAGGAAATCCCTTGCAAAAGCCATTGTTCTGACAACAGTGCAATAGCAAGGTGCTTAAATCTCTCTAGCTGCACAGAAGTTAAGATAAACCAAAGCAAATGCATAGAAATTGAACAGAAACTTTGTTTAGAACAGCACATTGATGCTTCACATTCACTCTGTTGGGGAGCTCATTTACTGAAGTAGCAGAGCAGAAACTAAAGCCACACCAACAGCACACGTACACAGGAGGACATTTTTACAAGAGCAGAAGGGGTCCTGGAGGCCGCTACCCTCAGAGCCAGAGGCCAAACAAAGACCATCTCGGTCAAAGCAATGGGATCAAAAGCACACAGTTTATAAACAGTTACTTCCTCCTCTTGTGGGACAGACTGCAGTTCACCATCTTTATCACTGTCTACTGCATCTACCCTGTCAAACTAACTGCCATGTACTAGACAACAATACACAGGAAATACATCACTCATTTCTGGTGTACACGATTCAGGAAACCTCTGCTGAAGGAAGGCGATGTGCAAAGCTGTGTGCCACTAAAGATAATTGCTCATCTGTCCTCTACGGGGGCAGACAGTAGCACACGTGGTCAAAAGAAGGTCTCCAGTGTTTTAGTTCTCCTCCAAAGAGTTACAAAACAATCATTCTCAGTTTATTAAATAGATGGGAAGAAATACTCAGTACTGGAACATAACTTGTCTTAAGTTGAACAGACACACATCAAGCAATAAGCTGACACCGCACAGAAAGCAGATGGGAGAGGGTCATAACAGCATGCTGGAGGGAGCTGTGCTCACAAAAGGTACTGGTGATACCTTCAGTAATATGCTGGCTCTCCAGAAGGCTGGTGTAAGTGTGAATATCTTTTTCTACCATCAAGAAGGAAGGCAGGCAGGCAAAAAGATAAAGCAATCAGAAGAGTAATGAACAAGAAATTACAGGAGCATTAAGCAACTCAGCAACACATTTGGTTGATCTGAATATCAAGTTCATTAAAGTTAACATGCTGTACTGATAGACTGTCCAATTAAAGATTGCACCAGTGACAGAGATGTTGCTAACAAGTAATCATTAAAATTCCTGACCCCATTTGTTCTCATTTCAAGGAAATCATGTTCAAGTTCATCCTGAAATACTATGAAACATGTCAAGAGATGAGGCAGTAAGTAGCTGCCTTCTGATACAGATGTTACCAGTTTAATTTGGCCACCCCTTCATCTTGAATGAAATTAGGAGCACATAATTGTATGTTTTTAAACAGTTTCTCTCTTACTCTCCTCTGAACTGTTTGTACAAACAGAAGAGAAACCCTGGCTGGACTCTGAAACTGAAGCTAAGACTCACAGCTCCCCCCTATGAGCTTCTCATTCAATAGATAGAACTTCAGCCAAGATGACCACCTTTACTTTGGTTTACCAAGAAATTCTCTCATGTTAGAGCCCTAAAGTCATTTCTGAATTCTGAGGTTTCCCCCCAAATCCCAGCAGCCACATGGAAGGGTTTCCATGCACAACACTATTCCAACAACTGTTGTAAATAACACACTTACACCTGAACTACCAGTGACCCAGAAATGCACTGTCTGGCTTGAACAGTAATTACAGCTTCACATTGTTCTTAATTTGTACTGAATGAAAAAAATTACCTCCAGGAGTAAATCCCTCTGTAAGGATCTGAACAGTTGAAATTTGTACAATTTCAATTTCATAATGGCTGTTTCCATCCAAAACCAGGTATCTTTATAACAAAAGAAAAGAATTTATTGATTTTCTTGTCGACAATGTCGATTCCAAATCAAATGCTTGGATTATTATACAATGGTACAGCTGTGTTCACAAGTGCTATTTCTATCAACCACCCTCACCTCTGATTGTTGGAGAGCCGACAGACCATGAGCTCCGATGTATCCGACGTTCCCACGGTCACAAAGAATGTAGCACCTGAAAGGAGAAGCTTCAGCATTCTAATGCAGTGTTTAGGAAGGAAGATGAAGTATCAAGAAGGATAACTAATTTTTACTGCCTGCACCTACGACACTGAACTTACAAAGTCTTTAGTTATGTTCTGCATCACGTGACTGTTCACAGTTAGATGTTGCTTTACCTGCATGCTGTAGAAATATGGGCTGTATCTAAGATAAATCCTTGAAAAATGAGAACAGGTTTGAAGATGGCAAAAACAAAGATTCTATCATGTCAGAATTACACAGAAGAATCAATAGTGGGATGTGACTGTCAGCTGTGTGCTTAACAGATATGAAACAACACCTTTTTCAGTGCTGAAGACCAGACCAGCCTTACTGCGAGGTCAGCGAACTTCTGCCTTCGTCTTATATTTCCCACCTGCTCAAAACAGCTCTTTTGACATCAGGAAAGTCATCTCAGTATTGAAGTGACTCATAACTTAAAGCAGACAACACGCCTACCACTTTATTTCCTCCATGCCTCATACTCCCTCTGTTGCCTAATCCCAATAGCGCTGGCCTGGGAAATAACACTACCACAGAGCACTGCCAGATGGCCTGTGATCCATCTCCATGGTCCAAACCACGCAGCCTCACAGCTTCACCTCACTGCCTGCTTCCCACTTCACTGCGCCTCACTGACCCCTCGATGCAGACGCACAGGTTGCTGCTGACACGAGACCTGCAGCAGCAAAGCTGCCAAGGACATCAAAATGACCACTGCTCTGAGATCTGTGGGTCTGCAGTAAGCCAGGAATAACCCCACGCTTCAGCTGCATAATATCAATGCAAGCAGGGCTGTTTTTCAAGGAAAATCTTCAGGTTAATGTACATAATTTCAAAAATTATCACCACCATTACCTGGCCAGCACACTGATGAATGGTTTGTGCACTGCAGGCATGAATGCACCCCCTTCTGGCCCTAGAATCTCCTTAGGAACTAATCAGGCTGTGGTTCAGCATACTGGTTATACACACCCATACATGCCAACAGTAAAGAGCCCATCGAAAGGCCCTGAACCATCAGGGTATTTTCAAAACTGAACACTCAGCTTTTTTAATGTAATTGGAATGTGAATGCCTTTATTGCACATGGCTTTAATGCTGTGCAGAATTGTTCTGCCACCAATCACATCCACAGGCCGTGAACAAGATCAAAGCTCACAGATAAAGCTTGAAAAAAAGCATAATATCTCATCAAAAGGAAAATCAGAATCTCTCTGTTGCTAAGGATTCTCATCCTTATTTAGTGCAACAGAAATGCAGCTAAAAGATGGACTATTTTAATACAGTGCCAACTGCACACGTATCAGTCCTCAGAGGCATTCAAGTGTTCTTTGTTTTTAATGACTTCTTGTTTTTGTTCTCTCAGTAAGCTGGTGATACAGAATTAAGTGGCAAACAAGAAACACAACAACAAGGAAGTGTTGTAAGGACAGAAAATTGCAGCTCAACAGCTTGACGAGAGGAATTAATCTTGCTGTTTATCAGATGTTTTTTAACACAGCATTTGTATCGACGTAAGTGAGATCAAAACAACGTACACACGCAGTCAGTACTTGCCATTCATGAGCACTTTAAGCTGTTTGTCATAGAACTCTGTTTCTTTCTGTGAGATGAGGGCACATTCAGCACACTGGCGCACAGGGTCCACAAAGCACATGCGAGGCAGAGGCACTTTTTTACTGCAGCACTTGTCACAGAAGCACTTTCCACATCTTCGGCAGTGATGCTAAGCGTGAGAGAATGTTTTATTCGGTTACAGAACCAACGGTTAGGGAATAACGGGGTAAAGGTCTTACATTAAACATCCTCCTACCCAACAACCAGAAGTTTCTAGCTGTGAAATATTCACACTGAAGGGACAGGACAGCAGCCAAGGGGTAAATGGCAATTAACTGCTGTAGAGGTGGGAAGAACTCTCTGAAGACCGAGCCCTGCGAGTGGTGTGCGGTATGAACGGCACTACAAGCTTTTGCTGGCACTGACAACACGCTTCTGAAGCAGACCAGCGAGACGCTGAAAGGATTTTACCCCAAGCGCAGTAAATCCCTTCCCTGCCTTACTGACAATAAAAATGGAGAAGAGCAGTTTCTAGGTTCCTTCTAAGCTTCAACTGCAGATTCTGTTCTTCTCCCTCTAAACTTGTTCTCAAATGTTTCCCATGGAAAAAGCTCTAAAACTTCACAGCTGAAACCTGAAGTCCTCTCTCTGTCAGAAACATCGGGCAGCGCGGTGCAAATCCAACCAAGCTGTAATGCTAGTGAAAATCAGATCTGGCAAAATCAGCACAAAAATCAGCTTCAAAAAGCGGCTTCTGCTCCAATTGCTCCTGGGGTGCGGAGCCTTGGCAGCTCTTCCTGATGCAAGCTTTCAGCAGATGACAGCAGCTCGTGTCAGAACAAGTGTTCCCAGGCGAGCAGGACCTGCTTTGTGGCTCACAACAAGTCTCAACTGCCTGACACAAGGAAGCGATACGCTGCAGTTCTGATCACTGTTAAACTTCCGAGTATTACGCAGTCCTCTGAAGTGCCTGCTACACTTGGCTACCTCCATTTACTTCCCAATTTAACACAAGTAAAATACAGCAGCATAATGAACTACTGCTTTGCAGCTAATCCATTACTACATCTGCTTCAAGATTTCTCCTTTGTTCTCTCTTCAAAAAATAGGTGAAAAACCATCAGCTCTGTCAGTGCATTTCAAGTCACACTTCTACCAGCACACGCTAACAGTGTCAGTGCACTCACATAGAGGAACGTTACACTGCTAACATCAGTGCTGGCTTTTCCAGGAGGCCGCACAACCCCCATGGTCAGCAGAACGTTTTCTGACCATGCGACCGATCCTGTTCTGCTTTTAGAACAGAAGGACAATCTGCTTTCAGCTCTCCCCATTTTAACAACTGAACTCTTTCATGTCAGACTAATTCGCTACACCTGAGAACATCATTAGTTCACATTTCCACACCTCATTCCATGTCTGAAAGCAGAACTGCATTCATTAATTTGGTTTCAGTGTCAGTGCTGATGTTGGCAGCCCACTCCAGCATGAGCTCCAGCGTGTCCTCCAGCACCTGGCACTTTGCAAAGACCCAAACTGTGTGTTACAAACCGAGCTAAAGGAATGGTGCAGAAATGGAACTTGTTAAGAAAAACCGGTCCTCTACCCAGAAAAGGCAGAACAGAAAGGAAAACTTTCTAACATCCATTACTCTTGGCATGAAATTCTGCTCAATCATCTACATTGTATATCAGAAGTCCATACTGGCACGTTGCAACAGTTAAAGCTTTATATTCTGCCGATCTCTCTTACCTTTCTAGTGATGAAGTCAAATTTCGTATCACACTGCATACATCTCGGGCACTGCAAAACAGCACAAGTTAACGTTAACCTCTAAGATCTGCCAACATCATTCACCCTAAGGAATACTGCAGCTTGCCAGAATGACATTTCAGATATGCGTAACATGTTTACTTGTGTCGGGATCTCCAGAAAGGCATTTATTCAGAGTTGCATTCTTTCCTGAGTTTTACAGCTGCAGAAACCTGAACTCTTGCAGGCAGGCCATCACAGAGTTCAGCTGAATGCCATCTCCGTGAGCTGCCCCAGGCTGAGCCGCTGCCATTTGTTTAGCACACAGTCAGCACCGTTTGCTTCTAATTAATACATTTCAATACCAAACTCTTTATCTTCTAAGAACTCTCTCTGGCTACAGGAGCTTCTGGAGTCTATTTCTGTGGTGAAACAGAAGTCCCTTTCTCAATCAGTGTCCCGTGCTGTACAACTATGGCCAGGAAAACACTACAGCAGCTAAGGAGAAGAATCTCCAGAAACATTTCATTTCTTGTAACATTTCTTGTTTTATATAAAGCATTCACACTCCTAAACAAAAGGCTTAACAAATTGGAGCGTAACAGCAGCCGCTGTAGTGGAGCAGAAATAACTACGCTGCAATATCTGGTACAGGAAGCTGTTTCTCAATCCCACACAGAACAGAACTAGAAATGCTCCCGTAATGTTTCACGTAACTGAGTTCGCTCCCAACCACCTCCCTTCTCAGTGGCTCCATAAGAGCTGCTTCTCACAGAAGCTGACTGTGATCCTTCAGCATTCAGCACCTGCAGTGCCAAGGTTTGCTCTGCAGCGCTCTACAGCTGATACCACAGTTTGGTCTACGCTGACCTTGGTTTACTGATTTAAGTTTTGACACACTTCATAATTTGGGAGCTGGGCACGGCAAGAATTTCAAAAGACCCTGAGTTTACCAGGAGTCCAGTTCATTTTCTTAAAGAAAATCTGCATTTCTGGACAGAAATCAAAGCACAAGCCACAAACCAGGGAGAGAACGCTCTTCTAAATCCCATCTTGAATAGGCTTCACAGATAACATTAAGTTATACAAGTTGCTCTTCAGCAACTAACAGAACTATCCTTCTTCAATTTCATACTGACTCTGTAGAGAACTATTCCTAAACTCCAGACCAATTATGATATCACCGCCCAATGCACAGCGCAGTTATAAATCAGAAGGGAACGGCACATGCTAGCAGGTATCACAGCGGGGTTTTGGTACTGAACTGTTCCAATCCAAGTACCTCAATACACTGCTCCTTCGTGGCACTTCTGCTTTAAGTAACCACAATCATGAGAACCCATCACGACTGCTACTTGGCCTGGGAAGAGCTCGCAAATGGAGAACATCTTTAAAGGTAAATCCTTCCCATTCATCCTTATGACAGGCAGGTGGGATTGCTTAAGTTTGGCATCACATTTACAGAGAACAAAGCCTGGCACTTGAGTTAGTCTTCAAGACACAGGCTTTTCAAATCTACTGCAAATCTCTTTTTTTAAGTAGAACCAAGAAGATAGAAAATAAGACATGAAATAAAAATGCACGCCATTAATACACTGATTTCACAATCAGTGGTATCAGATTACTTCATACGCCAAAATGAAAATGGAAGAGCCACCAGATGTTGGGTGCTCATAAGCAATTCAGGAGCAATGAGAACTGGTTACAGGCAAGAGGAACTTCTGATGATTTGCTGAAGCGTGATAAGGAATTAGTGCAACATTTTAGATCCAGACAGAAGTGAGAACACTGCGGATAGTCAGGAAGCCATAGTTATACTTCATATATTTCATTTACATATACAATAACAACCTGATGTGAGAAGCAATGCAAGCCAACACCTGGTTAAGCACATTAACACAGTGACTGTGTGACAGTGTGAAGGTTTGCAAGCTCATCAAAACACATGTCATAACACACCCAGCCAGAACGATGCCAGTGGGAGATGCCTTCTGATAATACCATAGCCACACATGACCCATGCTCTGCCTGAGCTGCACGTTTGCTAGCAGCACGAGGGCAGCTCTGTCACACGGCCACATAAAGCACAGCTCCACCCTGCTGCGAGCCCAGAGCCCCACCAGTACGCTCCCCTGACACACCCCTACTAGGAGGCACGCAGTGGTCCTCAGCAATGTGAGATCTGGGACACGGGTGGATCTTGGGAGCTCTGCACCCTACCAGTATTCCTACTGTAACATTTCCTCTATAGGAACATCACCAGTTGAGCTCTGCTGGCGATTAACACATTTTAGATACATCAATTCTTAAATATATATCTAACTAGCTTAAATAAATCCTACTACAAACTCCCAAACAACGTGCAGTTGAATTAAGATGGCAGTATATATTTGAGTTAAAAGCACTTTTTTGTGTGTTTTTTTTTTTTTTTAAATGAAAATCTTCTGCTATAATTGAGACTTGCTAAAATATCAAGCCATGTTCATTGTCAGGGAGGAAATTACTTTTACCATCCCTGGAGGTGTCCAATGCCGGGCTGAATGGGGCCTAGGCAGCCTGAGCTGCTGGAGGGCTGCCAGCCCACGGCATGGTTGGGGCTGGGTGGGCTTTGAGGTCCCTTCCAACCCAACCATTCTGTGATTGTATAACTAACACGCCAATTACGCCCAATGATGATGATGTCAGCCCTCAGGTCTCCACGCAGCAGAGGCCAAGGTACGCGCAGTGCAGATCCGTACCCACCTGGCCAAGGAGAGCTGCAGCGAGGCACGGGCAGCCACGTCCCGCTGCAGGAGCTGCGCTGTTTGCCCGCTGCTGCCTTCACACAAAACTTTCTGCCTCGAGAGCCGGCAGGCAGGGCGGCACTTTGTTCCTTGTTCCTACCCCGGGAGGACGTGGCGTTCCCACACGGAGCAGCGCCCGGCGAGGAACAACTCTGCTTAACGACTGCCTGCTTACATTCACGGAGCCTCATCAAAACTACTTCTTAGCTCGGGCCGCATGTAAATACACTGGCGTGAGTCCACGCCACAGAGCAGCGGCAATAAGTAAACAACTGACGCTAAATAAACAGCCGCCTGTGCCCTGCTAGTACCTGGCTGCGGGAACCCGTAACGACCGACGCACGTTACACCAAACTTGGAGGAATTTCGCGATTACGGAGCGTACTTAACGAGCATTTAGAAGCAAAGCTGACTCAAACGTCCGAGCGATTCCGACGCTCCGAGCCCCACGTCCACCACACGGCCCTGAAGGCGCAGCGCCGGGCCGGCCGGCCGGCCCTCCCCGTCCGCTAAGCCACGCGAAGCGGAGCCGCGCGCTTTACGCCCGAAGGGGCCCCGCAGACGGCCCTCAGGGCGCGCAGGCTGAGAGAACCCCCCGCCCGTCCCCGTACCTCCTTGTCGGGCACCCAGGGCGGCTCGTCCAGGCCGAAGGGGCTGCGGGCGGAGCGGTGCTCGGGCACCATGCGCAGCCCGCTGAGGGAGCGCACCAGCTTCTTGGCGTCGCGAGCCTCGCAGCCCGACATCTTCCCCCGACACTCCGCCGCCGCCGCTACTCGCCCCTCGGGACTGGCAGCGCTGCCACCCAATGACCGCTCGGCCCGCTCGGGACGGGCGCGGCGCTAGGCCAATAGGAAACAACGTCTCGCCGGTCCCCGCCCTCCCGCTCGAGAAGACCAATAGAGACTACCCGCACACTTCCAGCCAATCCTGCATCGTTCGCGGCTGAAGACGGGCGTGTTATTCCTTCCTCGCCCCTCTGGAGGCTTAGCTGCGCGTGCGCAGAAGGAGCGGCCGGCCTCACAGCCCGGAAATGAGGGGCTCCCCGCGCAGCCTCCCGGAACAGCGCCCTACCGGAGTGGAGGGCGCCCCTCCCGGTCCTTGGCTGCGCCGGAGAGCCCGGGCCGTGAGGCGCTCTGATAGGCCAGCAACCAGTGACGTCGCGAGCGGGCTGCCCGCCGATTGGCTGCGGCGGCTCCGGCGCGGAGGTTGTAAGGCCTGGCGGGGGGAGACACTGAGGTGATCTCGGGTTAGGCCGCGCGGCGTCTCCGCCGCTGCCCGTGGCCGGTGTCCGCCGCACTAAGCGCTCGGGCAGAGGCCGGCGTAGCCACAGATAATTTCAGCGAGCTTAAACTCTCGTCAGAATGCCGCGTTGAATAGGTGCCGCCTAGCAATAACGCTCGTCTTTTCCACCGCGCTCCGCCTGCCGCTAGGCCCCATGGCAGCCGCCGCGCCCCGCGCCCCACGGGTGAGTGTCCGCGCGGCCTTCTGCCGTATTCGTGCGACTGCCGCTGTCGTAAAGGCGGCGCGCGCGACAGAGCCGCGCTTTACGGCACTCGGTGGTTACGGCCCTGATGCTCTGTTCACCCCAGTGCCGTATCAGGACATGGACTGGGACCAGTTTGACCTGAACCCGAAGGTGGTTGCTGCTCTTAAGAAAGGTAACGCGCCCTGGGGACGTGGAGCTGTCACGTAGTGCCTGCCTGTGTGGGACTGCCTGCTCTGGGCGTCAGCACACGGCTATGCTAACATTTGGAACAGTAATTTAATATTTCCCAAGCAAGTTTTTTGAGTAATTAGAAGCGATGGCTTTTTGCCACGTGCCAGTGGTCATTTTCCAAATGCCATGACACTATTTTGATCCATTCAAAGTAAAGGTTACCTGCACGGCTTGCAAGAAGGTACTGTAGGTAAACTTCAAGGAAACGAGCAGTGGAAAGTCAGAAAGCTTTGGCGCATGACTGTGATGCAGTGGGAAGTATTTCTAAAGCTTCTCTTCATTTCAGCTGACATAAAATCAGTGAAAGAGGTGTTAAATCTTTCTGGAGCAGACTTGCAGAGGTTGATGAAGCTGTCCAGTGCAGATGTGGAGTGTTTGCTGAAAACGGTCTCTCGCACTCTGAGGAAAAACTGTATGCTTACAGGTAATAAAGTCAGTACATACAAAAATGTTCTATCTAAATCTGGGAATACCGTGATGGTGAGCAGACACGAGCTTGGTTCCTCACTGACACAGTGATATGGTTCTGAAAAGGAAAAGTTGAGCTGTGCTGTAGTTAATTATTGAATTACCTTAAGGGCAGCTCCTGTGGGACCTTGAAAGTCGATGGCATTTTATCAAAGCCATTCTTTGGGACCAAGCCAGCTTAAAATGGCAAAATAATTCTCCAGCCTGGAAAACTTGATTGGAGGAACACAAGATTTTCTTTCTTTCCCTCCTTCTTTTTCAGTAACTTCCTTTTGCGCCAAGGCTGGTTGAAAAGCTTGCATGGTATATTGTAAACTGTGGAAACTGGTTTTATGTGATCACTTAATTCCAAATGAAGCTGGATCTGATAGCTCTCCCTGCAAAAATGCTTCATGGCTGCTCTGCTATCAGAATCTATTTCCTTGTGGGCTGTGTATGGCTTCAGGCCTTGGCCAGATGCCAGCAATGCTGTTTCATAGTCAGCAAGATCTTCCCTGAGTGCAGCTCCCTATAGGGGCTCCTTAGAGGCAAAGAAAGGAAACCCTGCAGCTCAGGGTAAATTCTTGGTTTTTAAACAGGCATTCAATCAGTAGGTTCTGTGGGGAAGCCTGGGCTGAACTGGGGAACTCTCCCATTGACAAAGGAGGCATCCCTTGTAGGTACAAATCTACAGCATCAACACCTGTACTGCATCACTGTGCTTAGAAAGATACTAAGTGAATTTTTCCTTCTTTCTGTTTATTTTTTTAATCCTTTAAAAAAAACCGTACAGCACTTCAGCTCTACCAAGATAAGAATTGTTTCTCCTCCCAGTGCCGGAAGCTAAGCCTGGGATGTTCAGTGCTTGATGACTTGTTGAAAGGTGGCATTCCTTTAGTGGGAATCACAGAACTTGCTGGGGAAAGTTCTGCTGGGAAGACTCAGATTGGTTTGCAGCTGTGCCTTTGTGTGCAGTATCCGTACAGATATGGTGGATTAGAGTCAGGTGAGTACTGACATGTAAATATTGATTCATTTGCCATTTGGAGGAACGTACTGTCTGTAAGAACGTTATAGAATCACAGAATGGTTTGAATGGAAAGGAGCCTGAAAGACCACACAGTTTCACCCCCGTGCCATGGGCTGGCTGCTCCCCACCAGCTCAGGCTGCCCAGGGCTCCAGCCTGGCCTTGGGCACTGCCGGGGATGGGATGTCCACAGCTCTCTGGGCAGCAGTGCCAGGGCCTCACTGCCCTCACATGGAAGGATTTACTCCTGATGCCATCGGTGTGATTTGGCAGCAGGCTTACTCTTCCTTCCATGCCGCACTGGGTTTAATTTAATGGGCGGAAATTACACTTTAGCTGACCCTACTTCGGTTTAAGTTATGTCATTAAATCAAAGCAGAAGCAGATATATTCTGTTCAGTTCCTCCCTGTGTTAAAGTGCACTGTGCACCACTCTGTGGTGGCATTTGGAGTGCCATAATGTGGGCACTTCAGTTAAATTAGAACCTTTTGGTCTCTTTGTTTCAGCGTGCTCAGAAATTAATTACTACTTTAGGATGAAAACCTGGACTCCCATTTTCCAAAGTTATGCTTTGGTGAAAGGTAAAAGCCTTGTCAGGCTTTTAGGTGCTAAACAGTAGCAAAAAGTGTGAATTGCCAACTTCAGGCTTTGTGGTTTTTCCAGGTTTTTTCCAATTCAACAGGCAGATTTGTTATTGCTTGTTGAGAACAGCTACGTTTTAGAGGTGGGCAAGGTGCAGAAGGCTGATGTGAGTGCTAGATGGTCTCCTTCCCCCTTAGATGCAAATGTTGAATTACATTTCTTTAGACAGCCTAGATTTATTGTGTATTTCCTTCACTTGACTTCATGCTAATCCTGTTTACAATTCTCAGTTCTAGAAGGCTGGCAGTAAACCAAGAAATTAGGACATCCTTTGCCTCAAGGTTATCTTTCTGCCATTCTAAGAATGTCGGTTATGGTCTGTTGCATATTGGCTGAATTTATTTTCCATGCCCGTATTCATGAGTAATACATGAATGTAATGTGACATGCATATCCATATTGGAATTCTGAATTAGGAGTTGTTAACCAGGCTGGTTTGGTGCATGGCAGGTTGGGTTCATAGGACTGAAAAGTCTTACTTTGTGTGACGATCTCTTGCAATTCTTGAGGGTGAGGTTTGGGGTTGAAACTGAAGAAAAATACTCGTATCCCAGCTGTGGGACTGTAAGAAAAGGTTTATAGGATCACTGGGGATGACTGATTTCTTAAGCGTATCTCCCACCTTCCTTCTGAGAAGTGAAGAACACCCTGACTCTTGGGTTGCTGGTGGTGACGAGGGTTTCCTAGTGAGCTGTGAGCAGGAGGATGCCGTGGGATTTTCTGTTTGTGTGCCAATCTGCTATTGTTATTTAGGTGATGGCAATGGATCTATCCTTAAAGATATGTGAATATTACTAAATGCTTTGGAGTCACGATAAGGCATCAGCCTTAGATACTGAGTTGAGTTGTAGTTATTTTGGTTTGCCTGGGCCGTGCTGAGTGAAGAGGAATTCTCTTGGGCCGCATAGCTCGCTCCAAAAGTAACGCCTCCTATTTATATCTCTGGAACCTACAACAGCTACACCTAGCAAAGTAACACTGTTTGATAGGACAGATTCTCAGCTACAAAACGCTATTTTTCACCACAGTCGCCACGTTTAGCTGTGCATTTTCACCAGCAGTGAACAAGAGCTGTGTGCTGCACTCGTGACAATCGGCACCAGCGGTGGTGACCCACTGTCACCGCTGCTGAAATGCACCACCCCCCGCCTCGCTGTGCTCACAGCCACTGTTTGCTCTCTGTAAATGTTCAGCAAGGGTCAGTGAATGTCAGTGGGCGCCATTTTGTCGGCATGGAGGAATTCAGTGACGCTCCTTCGCTCCATGCGCACTTCCACCGTTTTGGTCAGACCCCATTTTGTCAGACTGCTTTTTAAAAAGCAGGTGCTCTCTGCGTAAGTCAGCGTCTGTGTAAAGAAATGGCTGGCTGGCTGAATTAGGCAGTGCTGTGCTGAAGGTAATCAGCTGTGAATAAGAACGATAGCTGGGAAGTCCAGAATGTTTTACTCCAGGGGTTCCTTTAGCCTAAGGATATCTCAGCACAAGTTAGCGTGGCCTTCATTAGTTTGAAATTCAATGTTGCAAGCCATAATTGGCTTACTGGGGCAAACATTGATGCTGAATACACGTAACATCAAATTCGTTATAGAGGTTTCTCTTGACTTGCTGATATTTCAGAAACTGAAAATGTGACTGGGAGTACATGAGCTGCAGTGATTTCTATAAGAATTTATGGAGGGACTGGGGAGAACTGAGCTTAAGTTTAGTGCCAAAAAAAATTAGGCTTTTTATTAAGAAAATATTGCACGTATTTATTTTCTTCCCCAACATCTTTGATGTGAGCAGTTGATCTTCTCAGTAATAAGGCACGCTCGTTAACCAGAACCCACAGTGAAACTGTATGGACATTGATCATGTGATGCGATTGAACATCATACACCACACACGTAATTGATTGAACTACAATCTTTTTGTATCTAATGTGCAGTTTTAAAGAAGGGTTATTACTCTCTGTGGGTTGGATACGTTGCGGTGCTCGTCATCTTCCCCGTCAGGCAGGCAGGCGTTCAGCAGCCGTGCAGGAAGGGCGTCACCTAGTGGATTGCTGGGGAGCACAAAATAAAACTGGCAGCAGGCGACAAAAAGCACCTGGCAGCTACGAGCAAGTCCCGGTGGTGGTGGTGGTGTTCATCATCAGTTCCAGTAGGGGTGCCAAAAAAGTAAAATGAATTTCCAGTTAGGTACGCCTAGCTTGGGAGTGTGTAACTCCTTATTTTGTTTTTGTACCCTCAGGAAAACTGTGTAAAAGTCATGCTGCAATAACAGAGGATGCTTTCTTGATTGCAGGAGCTGTCTACATTTGCACAGAAGATGCGTTCCCCAGTAAACGTTTGCAGCAGCTGATAGCTCAACAGCATAAGCTGCGTGCGGATGTGCCACCTGAAATCATACAACAGATCAGGTTTGGGAACAGTATCTTTGTTGAGCATGCAGCAGACCTGGTAAGTAACAGCACGACTTACAAATACGTGAGCACAGTGCTATAATCCAGTAACCAGAGGAGCTTTTTGTTGCAGGAGACCAAAAGCTATTTTAATTACAGATCCAAAACATAGCATCGTAGGAGCCTCTATGAAGAAAATCAACTCTATCCCAGCCGAAATCAGGACATAGTTTTATTGCAGCTCCTTCACTGAATTTGGAGACAGAATACCAGTAAATATGCAGAAGGTGCTCTGTGTGACTTGCAGTACAACACCAGAGTTAGTAAACTGAAAATGTGACAAGTAGAAGGAAAGAATGCAAAAACCAGTGCCTAGAATAAGGAGTGCACAGCATCACTGCAGTGCAGCTCTCCTGCCACGCTTCTCCAGTAGACGCATAGTAGCACTGGAAGGAAAAAGTGCTGCCTTCTTGCTGTTTGGGTGCTCATCCTTCAGTGGCTGTGAGTACCCTGTTTGCTGATGGAACACTGAAGGTTTTGTTTTCCGTAAGACTCGGCAGTAGCACTTGTTACAACAGCCCAGCTGTTGGAGAAAAAGGAGAACGCTGCTCACTGGAAAGTGAAGCAGCTGCATGGTAGATGATTACACTTCACATATTGCAGTGCATCGATTCTGCTGCTGTGCACACGTGTGTATCAGGATACATAGGGCTTTTTTTTCCCTTTGTTTAAAAAAAATCAAATGTCTTTGTTATAATGATGTTTGTGATTTTGAGGGGGAAGAAAAACAACCAAAAAACAACAGTTAGTTTAATAGAATGGATCTTACTGCAAATCGGACTCCAGAATCACAGTTCAGTTATAAAAGCTGTGGCGGGCTGAGGGATATTGTTTAACTCCTGCTGCATTTGATGCTGCTCTTCACCTAGTGGCAGCAATCAGAAGAGACTCATATGATCACCTTTTTTGCCCACATTGAAACAAGTTGGCCAGAAGCTGAGACTGTCACCATGTGCTTGCTCTCCTTTATATTCAGCTGCTGTAAACCACTGTTAAATACAAGACACCGGGCTGCAAGGCCCTTTCATCTGACTAACACATGTATGAATACACGTATTCTTTCATACACGCTGCAGAGTATTTGTGTTAAACTTCCTACAACTGCCATGTTTGGCAGTATTCAATTACTGCAGCAGCAGTTCAGTCACTTCTGTTTGGGATGCGTAACGCTGGTCTTGAGTTCCCAGTATTGCAGTGAGAACCATCCTGCAAAACAGGAACTGTTCAGGATCTGTATTACTGCATTCTTGAGATTTCTTGATGTCTGCACATACTTGAAAACAGCTGTGAATAATGCAGTAGGTTGCACACGCACAGCTTGTCTCCAGGCTTTTTTGTTATGTAAAACCATACGATACCTGCTAAAAGTAGTGAGACTTCAAATCTGCAAACTCATTTTATGAGCAGGAACTCCACCAGCTTGCATTTCAGTGATGAGGGCTGTAGTTACCATCTCGATTTTACAAATCTGAACTGTTCTGATGCTGTCTGTTTGCATTCTGGGGACAGGACACCTTCCACAACTGCATTACAAAGAGGCTCTCCCTCCTGCTCACCAGAGGCATGGTGCGGTTGGTGGTCATCGATTCCATTGCTGCTTTGTTTCGATGTGAATTTGGGGCTTCAGATTCTGTTCTGAAGGCCCGCTATTTGCAGACGTTTGGAGCACAGCTCCATGGCTTAAGCACCAGATTCAGGACTCCAATAATGTGCATTAATCAGGTATGGCATCAAAATGAACGTCCTTCAAGGCTGTGTTCTGATGGGTGTGGAATCTGAGAGTTGGAATGGAGATGGGTAGCCTTCTGAACTAAGTGTTACTCTCTGAGCACCCTTGAAGGAACCGACAAATGGAGGAGGTAATATGGCACAGGTGGCTTTTTGGTTGTTGTTTTAAACTAATTCAGTATCCAGTAGAAATTAAATTCATATACACTATAGCTAGCAGAAGTTGCTTTCAGTTTGCTTTGAAAGAATATGGGTTTTTCTAACTTGGCTTAATACACGATCCGATAACTTGAATTTTGTTGGCTTTGCTCCCCGCCCTTCTGTTCAGTGAAATCAAACACATAACAGCAGCTCGGCTACAAATGTTGTTGTTCTGCTTCAGGTGACCGATGCTGTGAGCGAGGCAGAAGCTGCACAGTGTGGCCTCAGGTGAGTCATCCACCACAGCAATGAACAGCGCTGTACAGGGCAGCATTTAACCACTGCACCTTCCTGCAGCTCCAGCACCAACTACTGCTGCGCATTAACAGCAGTGGTGCATTTATGCAGCAGTGCTGAATTTGCTGGAGGCAGTAACAGCTGTTTGTGCTGTACAGTAGAGGAAACCACCACGTGTGGTTCTGTACTAATGCCTCAGCAGCACATTTGGGGCCAGGTTCCCTGCAGCACTGCTGCACTCACTGCTCAAGAGGTTTTTGTGTCTCTTCTCTTTGGTAGAATTGCGTCCATTTTCTGTCTGCTTAGAAAAACAGCCAAGCCTTATGGATTGGTTTTGTTGCTTAGGGAAAGAAGTCCAAGTGCCTTCTGACATCAAGATATTAATGAGGTTTAAGCATGCATATTTGTTTGAATCCTACTGAGCTTGATACATTAGATAAACTAGGAGCTACGTCAGTGTGTTTCAGTAGAGCAATTCTAGTGTAATTTTGTTCCAGCAGAAGCCAAGATATTCCATATGAAATTCATACATACAAAAATCTGTACTGCTTTCTTTATAGTACTGCTGATAGCAGAGTCTCTCCAGCACTAGGAATAACCTGGGCAAACCAGCTGCTAATGAGACTGATGGTCAGCAGAGTGCCACAACCTGAACCAGCACCTGGAGCTGTGTCACACCACCCTGCCAGCGTGAGGACTTTAAGAGTAGTGTTTGCTCCTCATCTACCTCCATCCTTCTGCTGCTTTACAGTAAGATTGGAAGGTGTGAAAGGAATGAAGTAAGTTCTTTCTGCAGTATAGCATCCTGTTCCAAAAGGGCATTGAACCTGCTTTGCTTCAGGAAGAAGCATTAGTAAAATGGAACTCTTCCTAGAGCAGAGAAAGGGATGCTGAAACACATAAAAGGTGATATGATAACATTAAGTTTTTTTACATTGTGCAAAGATATACCAGCCTCTGTGTTTTGGAGAATAATCCTTACTGCAGGGCTAACAAGCAGCACCTTCAGCTGTGTTCATCCACACAGCCACTGCTCTCCTCAGCGGCTTTTATCAGAGCTTGACACGTTTTTCTTTCCATCTTTGTGCTATTTATTACATCTTTTTCTGCTGGCCTCAAGACTAACTAACTGCTCTGGGTGCTTTTTGTAATCGTTGCTGCATTCAGGGTGAAGGACAGCTCGGTGATCTTATTCATCCACACTTTCCAAAGGCCTTAAAACTTACTGTTTGGTGGGTGTGTGTTGTTATCAGTGGGTGACACTCACTTGTATCATATATCTGTTAAGCTTTCATACATTCCCCTCTCCCATCTCTCCCCTCCTCCCCAGGTTGCCCAATCTGTATTTGTAAGTGACCACAGGAATTTTTTACATTATTTTTTAAAATAAAATCCAACCATGAAGCTTTTAAGTCTTTGTGTACTCAATCTCAGGAGAAAATGCATCAGTTTATGATAGCTTGTAGCCACCAGCACCTCAGTCTTCAAATCCTGATGTTTCATGCAGCATAGCTACCACTGGAATTATTCTTCCAGTTGCTGGCCCAGCTCCCAGTAAGTTTGTCTGGTAATGTTGCTCATCCTATTGTAGTAGTTGGTGGATTGTAATTTTATATATATAAGTATATCTATGTATATATGTGTGTGTGTGTATACATACACACACGTATGTATGTATATGTTTTTAAAGCTACAGGTGGATGCAGGTGACTAATAGCAATCAATCAACCCCCACCCCCAAGCCTGTCTCTCTGGACATTGCATTCAGAGCAGGCTACTGTACGTCTTAAGGCTCAGCAGTAATAGCTGCACTTTCTGCCCCTTCTGTCAGTCACACTCACCAGCAGTCTGCGATCCAACACGCTGCACATGAGAACAGCTCTGGGGGTAAGAAGACCGGACATCCCCATTGATCTGGGGCAGCATCTGCCCCAGTCAGCCTGGTGCTAACGCTGCTGAAACACACAAGCTTTAATAAATGCAGTTTAGGAACGTTCCCTTTATACAGCTTTATTCATCTTTGGATTTCACAACCGAGATTTGTTTCTATACAGGAGAAATTGAACTAATTTTTACACGGATGTACATTCTCGCATGTGCTGAGTAGACTCATTTGTACCCTCTGAGAGCATCTGGAATATTTTATTTTCTACACTTTGAAAAACTTTTAAACAGCTTCAGATCAATCTGCAGCTCTGTGATGTATTTCAAGGGACCTTTACCAGAAGGAACATACCGAGCTCTGGGAACAGGCTGCTCTTGAGAAGTAAAAGCAGGTTAATTTTGGAGAGATAAAGAATAAACATGGCAGATATACTTAGAAAACAGCTGTAGTAGAACACAAAACGATCTTATTACAAGTTTCTTGGTGAAATGACAGTGAATACTACTTGTAACAAATGCCACTTGTTCTGGGGTAAGACAAACAGGACCTCCGAACTGGATTTCTTCCATTGCTGTAACCAACAGTAATGAGACACAGAGCAAAATGCTGCATCTTAAAGCCAATCGTAGAAAGCTTTAAGTTTGTAATCAGATATGAAATCCACACATCAAAAAAATATATAGAAAACCAAAACTATTTTCCACAAAATGACAACATTAAAAATATTTCTTCTTCTTCACTACTGACCTGGACTAATCAGTGTACTGAGACTAGCAGAACACTCTGAAAAACATCCAATGTAAATGTTCAAAATCTACCTCGAAACCACTTAGGAAAACCCCAACGCTGATCCAAACAGTTCTATGTCTGTGACAATGTAAAGTTGCTGTAAGGAAGCAAAACATCACAGCATCACATCTTCTAACATTTGTTCTCTCAGTAGAGGCTGACATAACCCAAACTGCCCTGCTCTCAGCAGCTGTCAGACAATACATCGCTAAAGCTGGAACTCCTCTCACAGCGCTTTAAACACAATTGATGAAGCACTGCACATCTTTTACTACACATCTGCAACAGAACCACACTTTGCAAAGTTACTGGGCAAGTAATTCTCAAGCTTAAAATCAATTCAAATTTGCTACAATTCTGGAAAGTTTGGGGAGTTTTGTTTTAAGAGAAGACACAAACTCAAATGCATCCCGTTGCTCTTCTATTGCTTAACTGCTGTGGCCCGTCCTTGCAGCACTACAGGCACAGCCATCAGAGCAGCCCAGTTACTCCTCTGGAAGAGCTGGTCATAAAATGGTTGCATTTTACACTAACAATCCAAACTGAAGAACAAAGGTGGCCAGTGTTGCTGAAGACTACTGCACAACCAGAGGGGAAGGCAACAGGCAGCTTTCTGTCCATCGTTTGTGTACGACTGTTCCTACACACGGCCCAGCAGCCTCAGTGAGCTGCTGCAAACAGGAGAGGCACTGGCATAACCTCAACTCCTGGTACCTTTATAAGGAAGCTCAGCTTTATGATTCTGAGCAAGGAAACGTGCCAGATTAAAAACCAGCGGTACTACTGAGGCTGCAGTTCTGACAAGATGCCTGTCCATTCCAAAGGCCTTCTTCAGTTTTCTGCTTCAGACTTGTTGATTTAAATTCGGTACTGAAGATGCCCAAGAAAATTAAACAGTTGGGTTTTTTGGTCTTGTACTTTAGCAGGCTGCTAGCTACAAGCAGAACAGAGGAAATTCAGAAAGCAAACTAAGAAGCCCACCTGAAACTGCAGCGTGTGTGAGCCAGGCCATGGCAGCAGCTGATTCCTGATGGGAACACGAGGACTTCAAGTTGACTCTAAGTTTGTTTTTGCACAGTAGAAGTTTCTCTCGCACTACCAACAGCACACTGGCTCATAGCTGTCAGACCTTCTCTAAGTGCTTGGCCATCATCCTTTGGGATTTAGGAAATTTGGGTTTCTTTTCTAGAAAACTATTTAAATGTAAGCATTGTTGAGTACGCTGTAGCTCAAACAATTCAGATTTATCTTCCAACACGCTTCAAAACATAAGAGTTTAATACATGTAAAAGAACAGTGCTGGTAAAACCAGCCACAGTAAGAGCTGTGTGCAACCCTCGGTGAGAGAGCTTCACACACTCTGGCTGTGCATCTTGGAAGCTTGATGTACATTTGATCATTGATACGGTTCTGTGTTTCCATTTAAACTTTTGAGTCTGCAAAGAATTTTCTTTCAGTGTTGAAGACAAAAGTGTTTGAAAATATCCCATTTCTTTCAAGTAGCTCCTTATTAGCAAACTCAGTTCTCTGTCCAAATAGCTTCTTTTTTATTATTATTTTTAAAGGAAGTTAGGCTTCTATAAACGCCTCAAAGTGAAACACTTCACTCTACACAGCACTGTTACAAGGCCCACTGAGCCACTCCTACAGCAGTAGCACCGTACTGCTGTGGAACTGAGGGACTCTCCAGGGTGTTTGCAGTCCGAGCGTATCACAGGAACTGCCTACGGGCCGGGCAGTGCTGCAGTGGGAGCTGGCACAGGGCACAGCTACCCCAGCTGAGCAGCCAACACAGGGCTCTGTGCACAGTGCTCAGCCTGCCTCTCTGCAGAGACCCAAACATACTGGTGGGTGCACAGAGCACGTTTTGCTTTAGGGAAAAATAAGTATATATTAGATATATATTTTTTTATATAAAAAGCTCTTTAATAGAAGATTAAAACTCAAGAGTCTACCTTATATGAGTATATATTGTTAAGATAACTGAGCAACAACTTGTTCTTGCTCAAATTCATTAATGAATTGCACTACTCTGTGCTAAACTTCTACATATTAGCAGCATCGTATCTCACCGTCTCTAAACTGTCCTTGTAGCAGGTGCACCACGTGCAGCTTTCTTTAGAGAGAAGCTGACACGGTACCTCCCGGTAAACATAGGCGAGTGCATTACATACGCAGCGGTACGCATCAGTTACTGTAACACAGCTCAGAACCAGATGCCAAAGCAGAGGAATACTTCTAAGAAGTACTAATTCTAAAGGCTCTTCACAGACTGTTCGAACACTAAAACTTGTCTCCCAGCTCCTTCAGTCAGTGCTGATCCTGAACGGGTATTCCAGCTCTCCCTAAGTTTGTTCTGCGTTTTCTAACTCACAGCTATGACCACAAATACATTTTTACTTTTTTTTTTTTAAAACCTTTTCATCCAACTTCACACAAATAAAAGTTTTTACAAAAGATGAACAAAATCACAAGCTTTACAGAAAAGCAGAAGAAAACACTAGTGTCTATGGAATACTTCAAACTTACATACTTGGTTCCAGCAGCAGTCCTTTATACAAACAGCATATACGTAAGTAGATGTAACACGGCTGCGTGGCCAAACAAGTTGCTTGCCACCGACGGCCATCCCGCGCTTCCACCGGGGCCCTTAAGCTTGGAGCGGTCCTTTGCTCAGCAGCTGCTCCCAGCGCAGCAGCCTGGCCTGCAGCTGCACGCTTCTGCTGGCATCAGCTATTGTGGAGAAAGGCAGCATTTGGGATCAGCACAGGGCAATGCCGGAGCACTTGGGGCGCGCAGAGAATAGGGACCGAATTCCAGTGGACAAGCGAGAAAGTCAACCTGAGGCGTGGCGTTTCCCCATGGGCAACAGCAGCTGCCCTGGGACAGATGCAGTCCAGAACTTCAGTATCCTTCCACCATACGAGACAAAGGCCAAAACATTTTCCATTTGTCCTCATCAGCTTGAACTGTCCTACCTCCATCCATTATTGTGCCCTAAGACTTTTATCAATGGGTATTTAAGTTATGGTCACAGGAATTCCTATCCATGCTCTATGTAACGTAACCCCAGTCATCTCTTATAAAACGTGTTAGCTCAATCTAGTGGTTAAGTAATCCATGTTTAAGTGCTGTTTTGCTAGCTAAGGTCTTTAACATTAAAATAATCAGTGGAGCGATGGTCAGCCCCACCAATACAGTATGTTCAGTTTGAATGGATACAGTAATGCACACAACTTATCCTCTTCTCCACACTGTACATATTCACTACTACACGTTTCATTTTGCCCTCATTTTCAAACATCTTTGCATTTTGGTATGCTTTAAATATGTTTGCATTTTTACAGTTGTTTGGCTGCTGTTTTACTCAGACCTCCTAAAGAAATCGATGCAAGTAACATGAATGGGAGCAGTGCAATGAGCAATATATACCTATATAGTTTTCCTTTAGAAGAAAATACCCACTTATGCCATGTTTTAAATTACCCCTATTTAGAAAAGTAATAACAGCAGTCCGTTGCAAAACCCAAAGAAAATCTACGAACTATGTGTTCCTATACAGAATGATGAGGAACCAAAGCTTTGAAGATCTCAGTGCTTCTTTATTCACAAAGGAATATTAGCTAGCTTCTCTCCAAGAATCTCAATGCGCCAAATCAGTTTGACTGACACTCAGAGCTCTCGAGTCTGTCAGACAATTATTTCGTTCCTGTGTGAAGGGGGGAAAAACACACAAAAAATCAATTATGCAGGTGTCCAGACAGTTCAAGCAAATAAAATTACTAACAGGAAAAAAAACCACCAGGAACTAGAGAGAACTGACCTTGTAACGTTGTGTTGAGGGACTTGCATACTCTAAGGAGCATCTTTTCCCCCAGCTTTCAACTACTGCTACTGCACAGACCTACTGAGATCAGCACACCCTCTGAAATCCTAACCCAGGTCCTACCCAAAGCAGGAATACCCATCTGTGGGAACCACCACAAGTGTCTGCAGTGGGTGAACTAGAAAAGCTCACAAGAAGTCAATAGCTCGTTTGTATCTTGCAGTGTGTACACAAATAATAAATAATTCTTCTAGAAGCAGCATCAATTAAATACTGAGAATTCAGCTTAGTGGCACTCAGGACGTGACAATTTGAAACCTCAGCACTGTCGCTACAAAGATTTATGCTTTATCCTGATGGGTTTTTTTGGCTAAAGTTCACACTATTTGCACACATTTCACACTACAGAAACCTGTGCAGTACTTTCATTGGAGATAACAACAAAACCCGTACGCCATTCAATAGCAAAATGAGAGTCACAGTTTGGGCTTTCTTGCTACTTTAGGACAAACAGCGAGGAAGATCCTCATGTGCAGTTCCATTAGTACAGAAGCAATTACACTTCCCTAAAATTAGTGACAGTTATGGCGTTAGTAAAATGCACAACACTGTTCAGGACGTAGAACACTGCTAGCTTAGTTGACAATATAGGAAACAATGGCTTATTAAGGGAAAAACAGAAAACGGGAAGCGGCAGTCGGGCACACCAGGTATAGTGAAGCTCTTGTTTTAGCAAAGCGTAACACAGGTCGGACAAACTTAGAGACTGCTCCTCTCCACCCTCAGAAATAACTGAGGCCACGTTTAAGGAAATCTGAGTATGTACAGCGGTGAGGACAATGGGGCCCTTTTCAATAAAGATGCTGAAGAAAAAACACTTTGAACCTAAGCTTTTCTTGGTTGGTTTTGTTTAAGTGTTTAAAGTACATAATATTCCAGAAGTTTCATATCCATTTTAATAGCTAGACAAACCCAGAGACTGTTTGGTATCATGAAAACCAATGCTTTTTACTCAAGACTTGAGCACTTCCTTAAACTTAAATATAGCTCACAAGAAGTGTTACTGAACGATGCGTTAAGCATATGCTTTCCATATCTTACTCAAGTAGCATCTTGCCAATCACCAGGAGTTTGTTGTTCCATTATTTACGTAATCTTTTTATCCCAAACCCTACTTAATATCATCTATTTTGGTAAGAATAGTGTAGGGCTTCTTACTTGAAAGTGATCCTCAGCAGCCTTGCCACCCATGTTAAGAACATTCAGAGAACTGGCACGCTTCATGCTGCAACCAGGACAGTGAACATGCAAGGATAAACCCATCAGAATAGCTGAACACTAACAGCTCTAAAAACACAAGTATAACAACGACCAATGCACAGCTAAGGGAGTTCTAACAAAGCCCCCGAAGTGATCTGAGGAATACCCTTTCAGATAATTATATGATTAAAATATTATACTCAGTTGTAAATTACATATGAAATCAATTACAAGCTCCTCAGAGCTTAAACACTTCAGGCAGTGGATTTAATGGCAATTCAAAATCAAATCTCAATTTTATAAAGCACATCAAATTAATACACTCGCTTAGCACTAATTTTTAATTACCTAATCCTCATTTTCATATTTATGCAGCTTGTTATAAAAGCAAAACATTCTGATAGATCAGGAGAAAATGGTGAAATTAATGGATTGTCACATAGGCAGCATTTAACTTGGAAAAGCTAAACCAAACATGAGTTGAGTACTTTCTGCCTTGTCTGTATCAATGTTCAGACTCTATCATTTCAAAATATGTTTTAAAATATTTATTTTATGCATTTCAAAGTGAAGGGAAATGAGATGGCAGCTGCTGCTAACTCGGGTCATGCTTTAACAATGCAGCAGTAGCAGCCCTACAATGCTGTACTGAAAGCAACAGGTGAGGAAAAAACAACAATGGAATCACCTACACACAAGCTACCGACAGCCAAAATATCACTGCACTGACAGCAATATCTACTACCGTTTGAGGTGAGGATTCATCATTTGTCCAGTGAGGCTGTGGATGCCCCAGCCCTGGAGGTGTTCAAGGCCAGGCTGGATGGGGCTTTGAGCAACCTGGTCTAATGCCTATAGCAGGGGGTTGGGACTAGATGATCTTAAAGGTCCTTTCCAACCCAACTGTAGATTGTCTCTACATTTCTCAACATGTACAACATTTAACAAAAATATTTTAAAGCGTGTGGAACAAAATCCCAGATTAGTCTCAAGCTTCACAGTGATGTCCTCAATCCCAAAGAGTCTGTGCACTAACTCCGAATGCCCCAGGTTTGCCTTGATTTCTGACTAGCTCTTTAACGAGTTAGAAGTTCCTAAATGAGAGCTTTGAATAGATGCTGGTGAACTCCTGATGACAGAACGAAGCAGCTGTCCTGCAGCGCTACCTACACCTTTACTACGGGCCTGGCAAAGCTTCCCAGGCCTTCCAATCACACGGAGAGGTTTATCCGTACACTTCACATCAGACTTCACCAGATTGTCTTTCTACTGAAGACTGCCAACAGTCAAAGTGAAGCACGTGGTTTAAATGCTTTCATAAAGCAAAGGCTAAGCAGAATAATGAACCAAAACACTGACGAACACAGGCAACAGATGCTGCACAACACAGACCTACTGGGTTTTTTCCTAGCATTTCAAAAGCTGGAGCACACACAGTTTGAAATATTTGACATGAGTGTTAGCAACAACAAAGCAGAGACTCATGCATGGCATACGCCTTTCCTTTCCTCAGGGAAACATGTACAACAGTTATAAATGGAAGTCAAAGCCAGTTAATCACTAAAACACAAATATCACATAAAATCCTCGTGAAGAAGAGTGCAAAGCTTTATGGAAAGCTTGCCAGGGAAAGGAAGAATTCCACTGGTACCATTTTTAGGCCCTTGCTGAAGCATATAGTAATAAAAACAAAAAGCCCACTTTGTTTTTAATCTCTCGTGAGATACTTTTGTTTTTAGAAATCAAGCACTTTATGAAGAATTACCCTTTAATTAAGAAACATGTGAGAACTTCAGTTGGCAAATGCTTTCTCTCCATGTTAGAAGCTTGACTGCCTGGTTAGCAAGGACACAGGTAGTTATCTTTCTGCTGAACACTTAGCAGCAGCAAAAGCTTTCCTTTTAAACTACAAAATCTTAACTGTTCTGCTCTGGGATCCAAATTTTGTAAGTAGGAAAAAACCCAAACCTAACACCACAAAACCAAGGTTAAATTACTGCAGAATTGAACTCTGAAGTGCCATAAAAGCTGAGACTACGCTTCTGATACTGTATCTTTCAATGAACAGTTCCTAGGAAATCTGTTCTTTGATTTCTATCTCTAAATAACGCAGAAGCCTTTTTGGCAGTAATTTCCCTGGTACAGTTTCCACTTTATTTTCTTTCTGCATCAAGCAGCAAGATGAAAAGTCTTTCTTTCATGGTGTAATATTCATGTATTTCTCTCTGAGCGTTTCTCATTTAGACTCAGACTAGCACTGCCAATTACTTCTTACAGAAGCACAGTACAGGCAGCAGGTGTAAATAAACATCAGATTGAAGATGAGGGGCGTGGTTTAGTGGGAAGTATCAGTGATAGGTGGATGGTTGGACTGGATGATCTTGGAGGTCTCTTCCAACCTCAGGGATTCTATGATTCCAATCTTCAGAGACACTAGCAGCAAATGCAGAGGTAATGCTGATAAGGAGGGAGGTACCTATGACTTCTATGTCTTCTATGTCTTCTACCTAGAGTGGCTGACTTGGCAAAATTGACTTCTATGTATGCAATGTCAGTATCGAAATATTTAGTGTATAATGAGAAGTCAAAATGGTTGGCACTATAAAAACTTAATATCCCTTCTATTAAACTCAGAAAAAGTGTATTTAACTTCAAGTTTCTTCAGAAAACAAAATCCAAATCTCTTCTTACAGTATCAATATGTACATCTACACTTAACGATCTACAATGTTGGTGTTTGATACCAGGCACCTTAGCTAATTTTAATAACATATGCAAGTATAAATGAAGATTTAAAAGGTTCTGTATCTTACATGGACACAAATTCTAATGTTTGTCAACACACTCAACACACAGACCTACATAAAAGTCTGCCAATGCAACACGTTGACTGCAAGTTTTAAGAACACACCACTCTTCGAGAACTACACTGACATCTAAAACCAAGAATCTTCTGTCAGAAAGGAAAAGCAAGGAATATATTGCCATCTTTCCAAATTCATTTCCTATCAATGTCTCTGTCTGAGGCGATAGAGAACCTGAAGGATAATTAGCATTAAGGTGGGCAGACCACTTCTTCACTGGTCAAATAATGTTACAGCAGTGCAGACAATAAAAAAGGAGAATGGTTTTTTCAGGATGCTGCAAAGCCAAATGTCTTCAGCTATGCTTAACTCCAGTTTTCCATGCCTATCTCCAGGTAGTTACTTCAGCTACAGAAAGTTAGCTCTCTAATACAAAAAACAAAGAACAGAACTTTGTCTTTTGAGAAACTGAAGACCTTTTCAAGTCTCACAACAAAGAAAAAGAAAAATGAGGTCTGAATTTATATTTATATTGATAAAGAATATGCCTGCACTATGATGTATGAACTTTAGGTAGAAATAAGAAATGCCAAGCAAGGTATAGAAATGCTAATGCTTAAATCAAGGAAATTCATTTAATCTTTTCTGTCTTGCCCCTGCATGCTGCCCCTAACCCATCTCACATTTGTATACTTCTCCCTCCTAATTATGTGTTTTTCACAGCTTATTCCCAACCTATCATCACAGAGGCAGTCCTCAATTATGCATCAGTAAATACGAAGGGAGTTTGGACCTTGGAATTTGATTCAGTGCCTTCAAACAGCTCAGAGTGAAATGTCAATCACAAATTTGGAAAATCAGATCAGGCTGAAGTTCAAGCAGGTATGTGAGGAAGAGAATTAAACAGACTGATGAATAATCACAGATCTTTGTGTATACTGCAGCTGTACACAATGTTTTAGAGCCACATAACAGTAAGGCCAAACTTCACTGGGGGCACTAACAAAACACACTGAGAATCTGCCTGCAGATCACTGTCTCAGATACGACCATCATCACCTGCTTTATTACTCACAGATCCAGTCGCTCTACCAGAAGTGAATCCGAGCTCTCTAATTTAACTGTTTTAAAACAGTTAAAATTCACTTTGGCAAAGAATTTTCTATCAACTGAGTTTCAGTTTTCCAGAGCAAGGGAAAAGAAAACAGGAGTACCACATTTTTAACATTTCAACATGTCTGCAGCAGCCAGAAAATTATGAATACTTGCTATGTGATTACTAGAAATACACAGAAATCCAAATCCTCAATCATACTGTAACAAAGAAAGTTTTAGAAGTCTTAATGCCACTGACTTCACTTTGGTTAAAATGCTCATGAGATGCACCAATAGGTTCAAGTTTTTCCAACACTCTCCTCTGCTCTCTGAGATGTGTGCTTTCCCAAAAATATAAACTGAGAAGGGCTCAAGTCAGTAATTCACTTACGCACAGAGCAATGTATAGATATATTAAGCCGCAGGAATGATAGCTTACTGTATTCTAGCTTTACCATCCTTTAGTAACTTTATCAAGGAGAATGTTGTGGTTTACTAACATAACTAACACTGACCAATAATTCTCAGAGGCCTTTTTGTTCAAGTGGCTAAAGCATCAAAAAGGAAAAAGACACTTAAAACCTGAGTTAACTCTCAAAAGTGAATCTAATTCCTCAGACGTTAAAGAACTTCAATTATATGCGTAAGAAAAGATTTTCTACTTTATTTTTTTTAATGCTATTATTCTACGTGACATGCAGTTAGCTAAGCAGAGAAGGAAATACTGCCCTAGGTACTGCGCTAGGCTACAGCAGGGGCACAGAACAAGGGCACACCAGCACAGCTAAGAGGAGATAATTACCCTGGATTCTTGGGTTCACTGTCTCGTGAACTTCCTCCCTTCAGCTTTCTAACCAGCTTCTCGCTGCTGCGTCTAATGGAAGCTCGAAGTTTGCTAAAGGAACCACTGCGTTTTAAAGATCCAGTGCCATCCTGAAAAAAATTGAACAGATGTGAAACTGCGAGAGTCCGTCGCCCTCCCCCAAACCTGCTTCCAAAACGTTTATTGCTATAAGTGCTGACATGGTACAATTACCTAAGTACAGAATACTACAGAGCTACGACTTTACCAATCCAAATTGCTTTCTTCCATCAAAATGTACCAAAGATTTCTGAAATGTGAAGACATGCTCAGGTGATGATTCATAATAATTAGAAAAAACAGCCACCACAATATGTCAAACCATTCACCGTCACCATGGTACCGCTTCGTATGAGCACACTGTGTTCAGCAGAGTACAAGCCCCAAGCAAAAGCATTCCAGTCTAGGAAAAAACTGTTTTATTTTTTTTTTTCTAAACATCTACATTATTTGCAAACGTTCAATTAATCCTAACATCATTGAACAAAATATTCCTGATCAGAGACATTTACGGTTAAATTCCTGTGCATCATTTTAACTCTCACCAAGGCAAATGTAAAACACGTCACAAATGCATTTTCTATACACTGCATTCATGTTTTACACTGCTGTGCTCATCCAAAGCTTCCAGCCGAGCACCATTTTATTTTTTAACGTTTTACTCTTAAAAAAAAACAAAACAGTTTAGTGAGATTAGAAGTGACCACTTCCTGCTTCAGATACCCTACGTGATTATGAGGGGAAGAGTTGTAGAAGAAAGCAAAGTGCTATTAAGCAGACAAAGACAGACACCTGAGTTGGAGTGAGTTTATTAGAAGTTAGAAAGACAAATACACAAATCACTGAACACCAAGATTAGTAGAGAAAAGCATATTTGCCAAAATTTCACACGAAGACTAAACAGCAATGCTACTTTAGAATAATCATAAGTGAAGACATCCAGAGTTCCATAGTGATGTTAACCATGTAATAGGTCTCTAAATACATTTTAAAGCACTTGGAAAACATGCCTTACTTTTAAGGGTTTGGGTTTTTTTTTTCCTCCTGTAAAGATCACCATCATGCCATTTCAATAATATCTTGTGTGATACTTTTAACTACCTTTTTTCCATAGTGAACAGCTACTTATAAAGTTCATTGTTAATTCTTTACTAATGTATTACACAGCAAATGGTTGTAATAACATTTTGTATGACTAGATACATATTTGGCAAAGCTACACGTGTACAGAAATAGAAACCAAAAAGACACCAGCACTGAAGGAATGGCCAGTTTACAGGGAAGTGTAGCTCTGACAAGAATCTTAGGGGGTTTGCTAAAACACAGCAGTCAGTACTGGAGAGAGAAGTTAAAGCTTGAAGATGGTGCACGCCCTTCATGCAGGAGACAGTATAAGAATCACAAAAGGCATCTAGGCCTGTCAGAAACGGAGAGAGAAAAACTGAATGAAACTGTTGGGAAAAATTCAACAGTTTTCAATGTTGTACAGTTATACTTACAGTATTTCTAGGTCACTTACAGAGTAAGTTCTCAGTCTGCACTGAAGTACAGAGTGCAGGCCCCTCACAATAACCAGAACGTAGATGGGCATTTACACTTTGGCCTATATCACTAATATGCAACATGTAGATGAGCAAGAATGACGCTGTGCTTTTTTAAGCTAGAATTGGTACAAAATATGAACCATCTTTAAGAAGGGACAGCTTTAAACGTTACATTTTGTAAACGAATAAAGGATCTTTTTAGCTGATAAATACAAAAAAAAGGGGGGAAATAAAACCAGAAGGCGACAGAGCAAGGTGCATTCATTTCAGCTTTAACTTCTGTCAGGAATTTTCCTCAAACAAAACTGAAAGAAGTAAGGTTTTTCCCCAACCTCCAGACAAAACTCTGTTCACTCTTAAGAAATTAGAATCCACCCGAGCTGTCAATTCAGTCTCACAAATGGCAACTGGAACACCACAGTAATTACAGTGACTCTTGGAAACGGCAAGATGTCTCGCCTCAAAGTGATCAGGAGAGCCCAATCTAACCAAAGAGTGTGTGTGGTTCATGCTAAATTCCATACCTTTCTCACTGTTTCACACATACTCTTCTGTTTGGCAGGATTGAATAAATTGAAGTTGAAAATTTCAGTTAGAAGTATTGGATCAATGGAAAAGGTAATTATTCCTATGTTCTTAAATGAGTGATTCTGTAGTAGTTGTAATGATCCAGACACCAAAGGCAAGACAAATCTGGTAGGTACAGGGGCTAACTTTTATTATTCTAACTCGCACATTCAGAATAAGGAAGCTTTTGGGTACTTCAAATCTGAAATAAAAGCATCAAGCTTTGAAGTTAAACATTTTCTGTAGGACTAACACACACCTGCAAATCAGGAGCTTAGGCTAAAAAATTCCTAAATCCAGTGTCAGCAAAAACAACAAAAACCCACAGAGATATCAATTTCTGTGGCAGAAGTTCTACTGCCAACTTTTGCTACCGTTGCTTTCAGCTAATACCTGGTAGCAAAATTTACTGCTTTCACTGCACACCTTGAAGTGGACTTGCGTTCTCAAAAGCCTGTCTTTTTGAAGTTTATGGGTTAGAGTAATAAAAGGTATTTCCTGCCACTGAAAACACGACCTTAATCTCTTTCATACCATGAAGACTTTGAGTGTCCTCCAACTGGCTGCAAAATCAGTTGACAAACGCTGCAGTCACACGTACTCACTAGCATTTTCTTAAAGGTCATGCAAGAGGGCATAACATTATTTTCTTCTTAAGAGAGTGACAGGGACAAAAGAAGATGCAAATATACTCAGCTGTAAGAATCTTGAGGTAGAAAAGCAAATCTAAAATGACTCTAAGGGGAACTCTACTTCTACTTTCTAATTTCTTAAGACAAAGTAATTCACTGAATTTTTAAGCATCTTCTGTTCACTTGGACTTCGTAAGTAAGACGTAAACATGCACTGCACAACCTTACTGGCACTTTTGATTCAATTGCTCATGGCAGATTTATATAAACAGACATTTCAGTTCTTTCTGTGTGAATTTGTTATATTACAGTAAAGCATACAGTGCTTACTAGGAATTACATTACATATGGAACTCACAATATGCTCTTCCAACAGAAAATTTTTATTGAAGTTTGATGCTCTACAGACTCCATCTATCTGACAGCCAAGAGCATGAGTCAGCTTGAGCACTTCAGAAGAATTTAAATGGAAAAGGCAGGCCTTATTTTAAGCTCTCATCTGCCTGATAAAAGCATTATAAAATTATAGCTTGTGAAACAGAATATTTTGTCTGGAGGAAACACACGAGGGTAAATAAAACTACACCATATATGTACAGGGAAGAACAGCACTGAGATAGAAACGCTAGCAGGGTAGAGGGAGAGAGAGTTGCCCACTTTATGTAAAACATGTAATATAAGATTTCTTAAGAGAAAAAAAACTGTAAAAAAACAAAAGATGAAAATAAAGCAATGCCACTTCAACACACTAAAAAATGAGAAGTTTGCCTTGAGAGGTCAAAATTTAAGTTTTCAGATACAAGATTTTGTCACTGAGTTTCATTCAAATACTGACCTAGAAATACTGTCTGTTGTTTTACCAGAAGGCTCATTCATTCCAAAACCTGCATGCTTGTTTAATTAATGTCAATAACAGAAAGAAGTTTCATCCATTTAGAACTTATAGTCATGCAAAGTACAGCAGGAATTAAGGGAGGAGTACAGTACACAGTTCTAGCAATGAATGGGCAAAATTAGAGTTAAAAAAAAGAAAAAAAGAGTTATCCAACCTTAATTTGAGTTTATTAATGATGCAGTATTATTCAGTCTATGCTGATTGACTGTCTTGGCACTGAGAACACCAATGCCAAGAAAACAAGAATGAGACAAAATCAGAAGACAGAAAGTATGTTCTCCTTAGAAACTAAACCGGAACGTTTCATCAAGGTTTCTTTGGACCTGTAAGGTTTTTAACGTGTGGCTTTAAACAAACAAACAAAGACTGCTACTGTAAGATACTGTCTTCAGAAGACTCGGTATTGCAAAGTAGGCTACTTCCCCTCTCACAAAGCAAAAGCACACAAGCACATCACTTTATAAATTAACAGAGTGTTTTCAGCAGAACTACAGTTGGGAGTTAGTTATCAATGCAACAGATATCCTATTGCTAACAGTGGGATGAAGCACGGGAAGGCTGGTGACAAAAGCAAACAAGTTCATAAATCAGACCTATTAACTGGAAGGTTGCACTGACTTGGAAAAAAACCAAAACAATGATAAAAACATGCATATGTGAACGTATCATACATGTAGTTTTACTTTGTGACACTCCGTGTTGCACAGTGAGGCCAATACATGGGAAACAAATAAGAACTCCCATCAAATTTTAGTACTGGAATGCAATACTAGTATTTTGGTTAAGAAACGTGAAATTACTGTCAGGCTTTTGTGATGGCACTGCATATTAAGGCAGATTGTGCAACAGCCTGTAAAGTTAGACTGTTTCTTCTAACAAGTTGCGTAAAGTGGAGATTGGTATTATTTTAATATTAGGCTAACCAATTTACTTTAAGGCCTCTAATACTTAATACATCTCCATAGCAAATGTTTTTTGACTCCAACAGATGCAGTACTTTTAAATAAACAAATAAAATATAGGAAAAAACGACATAAACAAGACAAAAGTAAAAGCAAAAGTTAATTGCCAGAATGTTCCTACCAGTGAAAAGAAACCACTGAAGAGTAATTAAACACCAGACCATAACCAGGACACTCAATCAGCATTAAAACATCTCAGTGTTAAATACAACTGCTCGGGATTCTTGAAGAAATTTCAGCATTCAAGACCACAATGGAACGGATACTTTAAAATTTCAAACCATGTTTTTACGTTGTCTTATGAAAAACGAGGTGTTATTCTTTATTTCTTAAGAAATTCTGGATAATTACCAAAATACAGTCAATTAACCATGAACCAATGACAACTCAATTGGCTGGTGAATGGGTAGCTGTGTTTGTTATGGCGGTAATTTATCTAGGCTATTTTCTTAAACTGTGTACTGTACTTACCCCATTCCATTCTACGCTCATACTCACTTCCTCGCCTCCATCAGGACCACTCTCGTACTTTACCACATCAACATTGAGACTTTCTCGGCTTCGCCTTTTTTCTATGCTCTCAGGGTCATTGAGCACTTCAGCAACTCTCTGTTTATGAACATTGTCGAGACCCTGAGAATTAGACAAAACAGAGTAAGTTTTAATGATATGCTGTAGTCATCTAAAACTAGCACAATAACTGCATAAACAAACCCAAACGTGGTAATTCATCATCTTTTTGCTTTCAAAGGACAATCAAGATTAAATGCCCTTTATTGCAGGCATCAACGCAGCACAGTGTGGACAGCTAGTCTGGTAGGCTGGGCATTCAGTAACTTGCCATTCTTTTCATCCTTTCCATCATTTGTCAAAGCCTCCTGGCATTAATGTCACTAACCTGAAGCCATTTGGCCACCAGATTAACATTTAAGAATTTACAGATCATGAACAGCCAATACATTTCTCAGTCTTCCACCTATCAAATGCTGTAGTGTTCATCTTCTCTGGAAAGAACATTGCAGGGGTCTGAACACCTAACCCCTATACACAGTCTGTTTTATTTGTAATACTGACATATTACACAATACAGAAATAGAATTCATCCTTTAGAAAGAAGTAAAATAGAATTTAAGCTTATAGCAGGCAGAGAATATAGCCAATAAAATATGTTTACCTATTGCTAAAGAATGCCCATCAATTACCAAACAATCTTTTAAATATCTTTAAGTGATACCTTCTATGAAAATCCTGCATTAAAAGTAAAGGCAAAGGCCTTTAACAAAGGAATTAGAATAAAAACAAAGCTCAAACCGCGTTCAGGTTCATCTTTCTTTATAATAAACCTACTCCACATCACAAATAATATTTGCTGGCAGGATCATCCAAGATGAATACTTCACATATAAGAAAATATTCCACACCTTTTACTTTGCAGCATTAGCAACAAATGAAGTAGGGCATCTTCTAGGGCAAATCCATGAAGTCCAGCACAGTGTGAGAGGAACACTAAAACCATACAGAAATCCCATCTATTCTGTTTTTTGCACTGTTACTGCAAATTAAACATGCATGAGGGAGAACAAAACCATGAAGAACTGATCCTTTTCTACACGTGGGAAAAAGTACCTCTTTGCTTTTAACTCTTATGTACTTTTGTAACAGACATTGTATAACACCCCTCAGAAAGAAAGGAAAAAACAAAAGCGCACTCTCCCACAAGACTGTGGAAAAAAAGTTCCTTTAACAACAGATTAGAGAGCAGAGACAGCATTGGAAGAAATGCAGTAGTATCCCTCAATCTCTGATATTCATCCCATCAGCTTGCAAAACTAACAGAAACAGCAACTGATAAATTTGTAATACCATTCTCAAAGTTAAGAGTCAAGCAGTTGAAATTCAAGGAGGACACCAGGCAACAGACAGCAAATGGCTAAATGTTTATATATTCCGAATAGAGGATAAGCACCAAAGTTGAAAATCTGCATGACCATAATGCAGAGATAACATTAAGGAGAACCTTCATACTTGCCTGTTTACGAGATCTCATTGCTGCCTCTTCTAATGTTTCAGCAGCTTCAAATTTGCCTTGTCGTCTGTAAAGTGCCCCAAGGTTCTTCAATGTAGTTGTTACTGTTGGACTAATAAAAAAATACATATATACACATTATGTACACTTCTCTCAGAGAGTGGTCAGGCACTGGAATGGCTGCCCAGGGAGGTGGTGGAGTCGCCGTCCCTGGCAGTGTTCAAGAGGCATCTGGATGAGGAGCTACAAGATATGGTTTAGTGGCTTGTGGTAGCAACGGTAATGGGAGGACGGTTGGACTAGATGATCTTGCAGGTCATTTCCAACGTTGTGATTCTATGATTCTATGATTAGATTCTTCTCAATTCACAAACTAATAAAGAATGAATTAACACAATATAATCCTTTTGTAATTACTAAGAGTCTTGAAATATACCATACCTTATTACACATACATGAAAAACCTGCTACACCCCCTCAAATTGCATTAACATCTCATGCTATCATTAGTCAGCGTCCTTGAGCCTGAATGTTAGTAACTAGTCTCTGAATCTACCCATGAAAAAACTGGAATGTTTCTCAGATGCACCTCAAGAGGCAAAAATTTAGCTCAGTTCTAGTGTGTCCAACTGAGTAATTCCGAAGCATCCAGATAATGTGCTTACTCAGGCGTACAGGGACTGTTACTGTAGCACACATTAGTCACAAAGCAGAATCACAGTACAGTTGGAAGGGACCTCTGGAGATCACCTAGTCCAACTCTAAATTAACAATTCCTTCCATCAGCTTTTACTTAATAACTACTTTCAGTTTCTGTGCTAAACTTGAACAACGGAACAAAGGAAAAAACCCCACACGTTCCACTAGCAAATCTGACTCCTGAGACATTTTTGATTCAGTGATGCAATGAGAATTAGCTCCGTCATAGTATTGTTGCTTGAAGGTTTGCTCCAGTAACAGCAGAGAAAAAAATCCTCATGCCTTAGAATGAAATTACAACAAAGTACACATGCAAAGCAAGTACGACGCAGGCTGAAATTCCTGTTTCTCTTCTTCCAAGATACAACGCATGTTCTCATGCACACAAGATTAACATTCTTCGGGCTTGAGAAACTCAAATAATGCATAAGTGTAGAAGTTTTAACTTTGCTTTCTTATGCCAGATGGAAACTCAAGGCCCAGGTATTTGCACAGTCTCTTTTTCACTCCTGACCTTCTCTACAGGTTTTGCTGGGCAGGGAGAGCACGCAAGCCAACCGAAAGTATAAAAAGAAAGGTGACCTACACCAGATCTCATCAGCCTACATTAAAAGCAGCCTCAGGATTGCAAACTGCTACCATCTGCGTTCCTGAGAGCCAGCTTAGGCCTGAGTATCTAATACAGTAGTTCTTATTGCCCTAAGCAAGTTGCTCATTTGTTTTCGTTTTAAAACATGCTTTAGTCTGACATTTCTGGATACTGCCTGTTGCCGCGTGGTCTGTCCAATAAAGGAGATACTCACCTATCAACTTTGCAAGCTTTGTACCAGCCACCATATTCCCCAAAAGATGTGCCATCTTTTTGCTTTCCCTAAAAACAAAAGCAACATGAAAGAAAAATAACTCATTTGTAACTAAAATAATAAAAGCTCCAAAAGAAGATTTATGACATGGCCTTACTTTGCACTCTTCCCTCTCTTCCGCATGCATCCAGATAGGCTTATTTTCACCTAATGAAACAGAGGAAAATACTTTATAGAAGTACAAAGCTACAAAGCGTTCACTGCAATATTTTAACCCTTCTGAAATAAGGCTAAGAACCACAGAAAGAAGCACCAGATGAATGTAACATTTTTAAGTTGCTTTACAATTCTGTCTTTTTTCCTGATCTGAACTTGGGAACAGTTACTTCTGAGAAGCTTTGAAGTCAATATGTGCTGCCATCCATTTATCGTGTACCTCGTTATGTGCCAGCAAGCATGCATTTGTTTCTTTTACCATAACGATTATTTTGACACGTACTAAGTGGTGCATATGCTACTGTCTCAGAATGCAATAAAAATCCTGTGATTTACAGTTGATGAAATGGATTTAGCTTCAATGTACAGCGTAACTTGTACAGTGTACAATATCCTTAAATTTACTGTAAATTACACTGTGTTACACTGTAAATTTAAGAATATTTTCCAATTCTTCGTATGTTAGTGAATGACTCATCAATATATTCACTACGTCCTTAGAAATTTGTCCCAATGACTGGAAAGTGACATTTTCAGCATCTATAAAATGCTAAAATCAGTTTCTGACGTGCATAAAATAAATCACGCCAGAAATATGATGCAAAGGATATAAACCTAACCAAGGCTCCCTCACTGAAGAAACTTTCATTTTGAATTAAGTGTTACTGCTGTATCCACTGAACACCTCCTTATGCTGAATTTTACAGTACTTTAATGCATCTGCTATCTCACTTCTCAAATCTGCTTCAAGCAGACAACAATCAGGATAAGATCAACCTCCAACGGGTATTTTTCCTAACTACTACAAAGATTAAACATACTTTGAAGTGTAAGGACTAAGTTTCTTACCATCTACAGAGCCAAATTCCCGTTCATGAGCACGAGTAAGAATCTCTTTGTACAAATTTTCCGCTTGCTTAAATTTGCCCTGTTTTAGATAGCAGGAGGCCTAGAAAGAAAACACCCCCAAAAAGACAACAGCACTTTTTAAGTTTAGTTTGAGAAATAACACAGTAAATACAATACATTCTGAATAATGTACTGAATACATTCAATTCATGAGAAAATTTTACTTTTCTTAGATTTACTTATAAGAGCCTTACCAGGTTATTCTTTGTTTTTGCAACATTTGGATCATCTGGTCCCAGCTTAGTTTGGTAAATTTCCAGCGCTCTCTGATAATAATATTCTACCTCTTCATATTTACCCTGGTTCTGACATAGTAAAGCCAAGTTATTTAACTGTTTGGCAACATCGGGGTGATCTTTCCCCAGGACCTGAAAAAGAAATATCTCGTATTAAATCATTTTCCAGTGATCATATCAGGGTTTAGAAATGCATCGTGTAGAAATAGCCCACTGGTATTGATTCCTCAGAAATTTCTACGTGAAGATGATGAAAGAGAACTTTGCAAGGGAAGGATGTGATAATTACTCAATGATATTACAAATCCAGAAGGCTGCAGAGAAACTTGTAACAGGCGTATTTTAAATCATATAATTACATTAAAAGCAGCGTATTATGCAGGTAAGCCTGAAGATGCAGACACTCAGTCACATGGACCATGATAAATATCCACATAGTCCTAGAATAATCAATTCAAAAGTTTTAATTAAGTTTCCTGTTCAATTCCAGTGCTCTTGCCAAATCAAAGATCTCTTAACAAACAAAAGGGGAAAAAAGGAAGAGAAGGTTTATTACAAAATACAGAATTTGGAACACACCCAGGGTGCTACAACAGTCCTGTAGGAATTTAACATTGTTTTACATTTCAGACGTTGCTAACTACTGCGATTGGGCCGGCAGATCTTTCCAGTCAAAACATAGAACAAATGTAGGGATGTTTACTCCTGTCCCCCACAGTCTATTCAAAAGGTGTTCTGTTTTTTTGTTGTTTTTTTTTTCAACTGTACCTTTTCTCTGATTTCCAGAGCTCGCTTACACAAAGGTTCAGCTTCTTTGTACTTTCCCCGTTTACCATAAAGAACTGCAAGATTGTTTAGAGTTGCAGCCACCTGCCAACAGAGGGAAGTATTAATTACGTCAGCTTGCTGATACAAATAGCTATCAAATTAACGTACCTGCAATGCAATGATGTTTCCAAATTTTCCTCTTGAATTTTGCAAATGGAGAGATTCCCAAATGTCATTCACAAAGTTACCCCCAAAGTTATTTATAGTCAGGCCTGCCTCGCTTCCAAACAAGTGGCATGATGAGAGATACCCCACTGATTTTTAACGCTGGGTACAGAAGTTTGATTTATGCTCCATTTAAAAGCAGCAAAACAAATCAGAAGTACACCTTCAATCCTAGTTCACTCAATCAACGGTGATTTGAGTAAGCAAATTAACATTTTTCTTTATAAATTCATTTCCCATAGAAGATCCATGCAATCTGATCCAAAAATCAAGTAAGTGCAGGTCATTTGTGGCAAAAGAGCATTGAATACAATGCTTATATTTAAAAGGAAACGAAGAATGTTACAACGTGGCCTCCTACCTGTGCTGTTTAGAGATAAGCCAGGTCTTAAAAACTTTCCTGTTGAGTTTAATATTAGAATGAGTTGAAAAAAAAATTCATCAGAAAACAAAACTAAAACCATAGCATTGCTTGTATACAAACCGCTGGATGATCTTTGCCCAAAGTCTTTTCACGGATAGCCAAGGCATCATTCAGGAGATTTGCTGCGTCTTTGTATTTGTTCTGGTCTCTGAATTTTAAAAAGTCATAATTAATACTGAGGATTCAGAAGAGATGTCATAATAATGAAGCTGGCTTCGATATTGGACTAAAGATGTTACCATAACAGTGGATTAATTGAGAATATGTTTAGGAACTGCAAAGCATAACCATGAAGCTCATAACTGTAAAGTAGCTAGAGGGCTCAGGACTAGCAGGTACAATTTTGACTGTGCTGTCCAATTTATCTCTCTAGACTACCTGAAAGTGGATAACCAAGACATGTTTCTTCAGCATACCAAATAAGGTCCGTACTATGTTTCAGAAATGCTTTGCTCTCACAACGAAGGCATAGGCAAAAATGCAGCAACTCACTTGAATTTCAGTATGGGTAGACATACATTTTGCTGGACCCTCTTGAGGGTTTTAAAAAACAGCCATTGGAAAATAATAAGACAGCAAAAATGCTGGCCTGAACGCTGACAGGCTACAGCCAAACGTCAACTATGTGTTTAGCTGGCATTTATCCATGTCACTATACAAACCTGTACACCAAAGCAAGTATGTTCAACATAGTGGCAACGTCAGGATGGTCATGGCCTGAAGTCTTCTCCAGATCTTCAAGAGCTTGTTTACAAAGAGGTACAGCAACCTCGTATCTACCTTGGGAAGCGTACTGAATAACAAGGTTATGAAGGGTCCTTAATCTTGCTGGAATTTCGTAGCCACCTTGCTGGGCAGCAGCTGCTGCACTGCTATGCTGCTGTTGAACTGGAAGAAATCCACAGGATTTTAATTTGTTTAAAAAGACTGATATAACTCGAAGACATTTAACATTTTAAGCTCAGTGACACACAAGAGACTTGCTGAATTCTATTTCTTCAGTACAAAGCATTAGTATCAGAACGGACTTCACTTAATTCTTCGCATTCTGTCCATAAACCAAGGTACTGCATTTGTATTACTTTACAGTTTTACTACCTCAGGAGGCCTAGTTAATAAACAAATGGAGAAAATAGAAAACTATGTCATACTTCACCTCAGCAAACCATAAACAGTTCTCAGAACTATAACACAATTTTACAATCAGAAATATTAAAATCTCCCTATGGAAAGGAACACTAATGCAGACAAGCAAAGTACTGGCAGAACGGGTCAAATTATTTGTTCTTTTTCAATTATTATCTTTCTCTAAACACACTTCTGTTTTTGCTCATTTCCCTTTGTCATACCAAGAAATGCCTAAGGTTGGCACAAAAAAGATGAGAGCACCTTGGCTGCCACAAGTAACAGCTATAAGGGAAAAGACATCAAGTCAAAACCAGCATCAACGTTTTGGTTTTATTTACTAATCCTCAGGTTTAGCCATTTGTTTTCCATTTGCTACTAGCTTTTGGTTGTTGCAACCCCCTCCCACTCTTCCAAACTATCTCTTTTCTCTTTGCCTGGGAGATTTCATCTCTTACACATTTTTATTAAGTTCTAAACACACAGAACAAGGGTTCCTGCTGTGAGATTGACTTTCTTCCCTCTATTAATGGAAACACTCTCACAGCAAGCAGAAGCCTTTTTATGTCAGTGGAATCGTACAATTCCAAACCTACATCCACAATCATTGCCTGCCAAACCACTGAAGCATTTGAGTATTTTTTTTCTGGAGGCCAAGGAAATTACCAAAACAGCACCCTTCTGTGTAAAGCAAAATAGTAAAAACACAGATGGACTAAACAGGTATACAGACAGTTTTGCCACTCAACTTTCCTAATCCAAAGCTCTAGGTAAGGCCAGATAAGCTCAGGATGAAGTCTGTGACCAACACTAACCTTTCATAATCCTGCAAATCTTCCCTCCATTGCTGTTGCTCATATACTCCATGCTTTATAGCACAGTAACCTCGTGTGTGCTCAAAATGGAAATTCAAAACTCTGCCCATTAGCAAGGTAGGGCCCTACACTTTTTTTTCCTGTCATTTATCTACTTAGAATCACACTGCATATACACTATCAATATATTGTATAATATCAGCTTTACATCTATAAGAAAAGCAAACTATTTCAATAAGTAAGGCTGATCTACGAATGGCTTCTTTCAACCTATAATTCAAACTTCATACCTATTCATTGGTCCCTCTGACTTGAAGACAATACCTCTAGAATGAGTAATGAACTAAGGAAAACAATTTTAGCACAGGACAAAAGATTGAATGAGAAAGACTTCACGCCCCAAAATGTTAAATCAGATCATTTAAAAGGTCATTAACAGAATTACCATCTGGGCAGACGACCAAAACGCTTCAGTGTTTCAGAGAACATGCCCCTGTCACCTTGAACAATTTTCGCCATTCTGAGGCCCACAAAAGACTGCAGGACCAGTTTTGTACTGAAGTTAGTTCCACGAATTTTGCAACAGCTAGTAAACTCTGAAAATCTAGGCCCCAGTTCTACACATAACAATTATCACAACCGGTTTTCCTGTTTCATTACTCCGGTAGGACAAGAGGCATTCACCGCTTTACTCTGCCTCAGAAGACCATATGCGTGGATTTCTGATAAGCATCTTAGCCTCTGCATTACAGAGATGCAGTAAAACTGCAATTAGAAGTGTACTTACTTCCCTGTCCTTGGTCATCTTCATCATTGGGAAATAAGTCATCCAAAGGCTCTTTGGTGGAATCTGTATCTTTGTCCTCCTATAGAAAGAGCCCAAGCCCAAACAAATGGTTACACAATTAAATCTAAAGCATAAAGTCAATTTAATCTGCAACTTTGAAGGAACTCTCCACATCCACGACTTTGGAATTGCCAAGAATAATGCTTCTTGTAGAAATTTAATGAAGGTCTCACGCTCAAGTGTATTTACATCCTCTGTCCTAAAACAATATGGGACACCTTCAGGAGATCCAGGAATAGAAATCAGGTCTCCTAGATTTCAGTCTCAAATTAAGCTCCTAAGAACACACTTGCTACTTTTAACGAAACATTATGCCTACAGAAAAGTACCCATGGAACAGCACTACTGAACACACACTCGTCCATTATACTTAGAAGTTATACATGCTGTTGTAGAAGAGCAGGTGAAAAGAATAAGGAGATTGATCTCCAGAAGGAGAATAAATTTGAACTAGCAACCAGAAATAGATTATCCCCCCCATCCTGTTTCACATACGTGAAGCCTACATATATATATATTTCAAGTCCTCAGAAATTTTAACCTCAGTAAGAAGAAAACCCAGCCGCGTGTTCCTTTTTTCTGGCCCTCCATCCGACACCTTTTCTACAGAAGAGAAGGTAACTGCTGCTGCTGGCACTCACTGGCTGCAAAGCAGGTGCTCTTCAAAAACTAGCAGATTGATGAGACTACAAACTTCCCACCTGAGATCCGTTTTTAGATGTGCTGATTCCAAGTTTACTTTGAGTATATACAACTGAAAAAATGACAACAGAGACTGTCCACATGGTTAGTGAAACCATGAAGGTGCTCTGTTTACTTCGTTACTATGTGCCGATCAGCTTTCAAGCAGTGGTGTTATTTAGGCTATCTACAGATTATTGTTCAGCTTTTAGAGCATAGAAGTCAGAGTATTCCCTCCTCCTCTCCCTTTTCTTCTCCTTAAAGAGAGTTTATTAAATGGACTTCACTGGCAGTATTCAACCACAGATGCCAACTCATGAAACCACACTGGAAAATTCTGAATGCATCTGGTCAACTCTCACTATGTTAAAAAGGATTTGGTCAAGCAAGAATAAAACACACGTTTTCACCCATCGTGTTGCTGAGATAATTGGTTATAAATAACTGTAAGATATGGCTGAGTAGGTCCGAACACACAAAATGAGATCTTTCCCTACAGCATTGTCCAGGAGACAAAATAAAAAGGCAGCGTGAAGAGTAAATTAGTTACAAGTCCTTTCAAGTGGTTAAGTTACCTCTGTAAATTAAAATTGTACCCATCTGCTCTCTGAATCTAAGAATATCTAACAAAATAGGTTAGGTAATGATGACTGAAGATGTACATATGATCACAAAGTACAGCAGAAGGTCAAGAAAGGGGATCCTATACCAATGTAAATTTGCAGAAGATAGAAGCTATAGAGACTACACACAGCTTGCATTAGATATAAACGAAGTATTTTTCCTGTAGAGTTCTTAGAATCCATAACAGTTTGCACTGCTCGCTTATTTTTAACTGCCGAGCGTACAGGAGATTTTTGGTCTCAAGTTCAGTTTATAATTGTTAAGCTAATATGACACTATTTCATGGATTTTTCATCTTTTTTTTTTTTTTAGATAACTACAGGCAATAAAACATTTACTCTCTCACTCTAAGAATCTAAATTATGTGACACTAGTATAAAGCAAGCACTTTAATGACATGTTTATGTTAGCAACAAATAAAAAGCTTCTGTCATTTCTTGCTAACTAGGCAGATTACAGCACATGCATCCATGTGAGCTGATTTTTACCATACAGCCACTTACTGATGGTGAAATATCATCGTCGTATTTTTTTAATTGATTCATGAATTCTAGATGCTTCTTTTCTTCCTCCAGTTGAGCCACAGATTGCTCACTTTTCTGTAGTTTCTGTTGTGTGTTGGCCAGTTCATCCCGCAGCCACTGATTTTCCTGGCACAGTCGGCGAACCTGAGCACGCAGTTTTTGCTTCTCTGATTCCACTGCATTTAAATGATTTGACAAGGCCATCATTACCTAAAAGGCAGAAAGTATCACATGACACACCTCCTCCAGAATGCAGTCCTGTATTCAGCACTAAGTTGTTCTATTACTTAAAACCTGCATCATTTGTGAGATCTGGACAACACAATAACAATAATACTTCAGCGACCATTATACTACTTAGATCTAAAGGTGCACAGAATTATGCAAGCACTATATATACATATATAGGAGTGTGCAGATATCCTACATGTCTGAATCATTTTTGTCCTGAGCAGCCATAAAAACAATCTACTTGGATTTTTTTTGGCAAAGCAATGTCAAATGAAAAAGGAGTGTTAAGTGAAAGCCAAACACTACATACAGAACACTCTGCTTTCACTGTTTATGGTAATATGCCACCAATACAAATAGACAGCATACCTTCAAAGAATGGGTCAGTGGTGATAATAAAGATCTTATCTTAGATGAGTTTGACACTCTTAAGTTATCAGTATTTCATCTCCTCAATTTCATGTGTCTTTAAAGCAATGTTACTTCAGTGTGTTTTTGAACTGAGTTTTAACATGAAATAACTGCTGTTTTTAACTGAAATTTCATGTTTCTAAAACAAACATTAATTCTTTTTCCTTTTAAAGGAAGATAAAACACGAGGAATAATTTCCTAACACCAGTCCAAATCTCCAGACCTCAGCATCCTGCTGTTTGTGCATTCAGAATTATCATGCATCTTCTCATTCACCTTCTGCAGACGATACCATCCTTCACTACAACAGTTTATGGAAGTTAGCACGGAGACCCTTCTTTAGGGCATAAATGAAAGTTGCTCAAATTCTATACTAAATTCTTAACCTTCAAAATGCATTAAAATTCAATTTTGATTTGTTAAGGTGTTCAGTAAATATTGGAGACTCTTAAATCCCAAGAGCACTGTGAGCTTGTATAAAGAATCTCAGAATTAAAGGAATAAGAACTCAAATGTAAGATCACAGCAGAGCTGAAAGCTCAGCCTCCTAACCCTAAGCAAACTCATTTGTGCATGACCTCCACACGCTGTATTTCAGAGTTAAAATGCTGATGCCTGGTTCTTGTTTGAGCAGCTCGTTACCTGACTAACGCATGGAAAACTAATAGAAAATAGAAGCCACCTCAGCGAAGCAAAGAGAAGCTTAGTTACGGGCTTCAGGGCTTTGAGACAGAATGTATAATTAGTTCTGTAACACAGTAAGACAGCCTCTATTAATTACAGCAGTCTGCTTCCTTAACGTAAAATAATAACTTCCATGACTCAGCACACTGCTAATATTCAGTAAGGCAAACCCACATCCATCAAAACTGATCGTGTTTACTTTAAATTTCCAATCTGAAGTCAAACAATGTTCTTTCATTACTTTTTTAATACACAAAAATTTAGTCCAAATCTGAGATGTTTATTTCTCCTCGAGTTTTACCTGTGCTTCACTAAGGCCGAGCTCCAGCATCTCCAGCGACTTTCGAATCATGTTTGATTTTTCTTCAACCAGATTAGTTTCATCATCTTTCTTTAAACATTTCAGTGTTTCAAGTAAGCTCTGTAAAATCGAATTGTGTTCATTCTTCAGTGCCTCTAGTCCATTGATCACTTGCTTCGTTTTGGCAATGATTTCATCTTGAGTGAGCTTCTCCAACTTCTCTTCCTTTAGATACACCATTGTGGACATGTTTTCATACATTCTGAAAAGGAAGAACACAATAGTTAACCAAAAGGAAGAATAAAATGAGATTCTCTAAAAGCGTGCGCTTGTAGATCTTTTCTTTCAGCCATTAAAGCATAAGAATTTGAAATGCATATTCATAATGGTATTTTTGTGCAACTTCCACAAAGTTTTAAGTCCTGGCTTTGAACAACGTTTCAAGGTTTCCAGTTTCTATTTCCAGAGTTAAGATTAACACCGAGTCATGAGTCAACAACTAATGAAAAATCTTTGCATACAACAACATGGCAGAAGAATTTCTAATGAGCACTGAATAATCAGGCCGTCTACAGCATTCTGCTTTGTACAGAAGCAAATATAGGAGCTGGTGTATGAAAGAATACGCTATAACCTGATAGATGCCACTACTCATTTATGTATTACAAATACCCACAAAACAACGCTTGAAGAAACAGCATCTAACCCTGTAAAAAGGCTGAGAGATCAGCCATGGAAAAAACTGAAGCCTTCGCTTTTCTAGTCCTTGGAAAAGGACAATCTCTGTTTTGAAATGAATAACTGCCCCCCCTAAGACACTGTTGCTACACATACAGACGCTCATATAGGATCACATACAGATGTTTGATTGTCTATGGATCTAGACAACCGTTTTGATGAAGCTGCAACAGCTGCTAAATGCTGGAAAAATGGTTTGTATGGCACAAACTTTGTGAGAAACATTTCACTGTGCTGCTTTATCAATAGCTCACATACTACATTAAGGCTGTAAGATTTCTGGATGTTCATAAATGCCTCTACCAAATGCAAAGTATAGAAAGTCCTGTATTTTTATGACTGCATGTCCTGTTAATGAAGTGACAACCACGTGTAACAACGCCGAACTGCAAACAGAAGATGGAAATCAACTGACCCTGTTTCAACATCACCAGAAAAATGTCCTATAATGAAAACAGAGAATGTAGAAAGATACAGATATCTTCAAGTGTACTGGGAAGTACACAAAGGAACAAGCATCCACACGTGCACCTCTTCATGACAACAGCTGGAAGCTGCTTACTCTACAGTATTACGTAAACGGAATGCTGCTCATTCTCTTTACACACACTCAAATCGCCTTCTCTGTCATGACTTTCTGCAATGCTAAATCATTCTCATTTCTCACAAAAGAGCCACATGCCAGTTTATTTTCTTATCAGCTATTGTCTGAGCACGGATAATCTAGAAAGCAGCCAGTTCAGTTTTACCACAGTTTAACTTCACACGAACTTCATATTCACAAAGAGATGCAATCCGGAGCACTTGTATCTGTCTACCAAATGTAGCATGGCCTAAGGAATCAACTCACCAAATCCTGATGAGCAGAACACTAATTACACATTTCCCATTTATAACCAGAGAAATATTACCTGAAATGCATAAATAGCATTTTTTTTAAAATGCATACCCTCAAAAATCATGTCTAAATGAATTAAAATGTAATATAAGCAAAGTCTGCGAGCACACACTTCTAACAAGCACACTCATATGAGGAACTGTTACGGGTTCTGCTAACTGCAGCACATGGTTCAGCCCTAATTATCATCCTGCACACTTTCATGCCTTCAATTAACAATTTCCATCCTGAGTACAAGAACAGAACCTTTGATCATATGGAATTAAAAAGGCAGAAGACGTCTAGAAAACAGGCTGTCATTTTGTGTTAGAGAAGTTTGAGAAATCTCATTTATAATTATCCAGAGCTTCTCTACAGCATTTCCTATGTTCTCCAAAATGAGACTGTAATCATTTGCTTCTGTCTTATGTGAGCGGGAGCAGCAATTCCTTCTGTGAGCTGCAGTGTTTTGGAGTCATTCTGTAACATCACAGATGGAAAGGAGGTGTGTGCACGTGTGTGTGAGGTGCATGTGGAGGTTTAACATAAGAATCTGTACATATAAACCACAGCATCAAAATGGAATGAACACAGATAAATGAACAGCCATCCACTGGTACTGAAAGAATAAAAAAGTAATACCAAAAGCTATATCAGGCCTTGTAAGACTCAACCCTTCATGTGTAAAGTAGCCCGGGAAGTACCTGTCCAACAGAAGAAAACCAGCAAAGAGACATCTGGGTGCACAGTGACATCTCAGGTGTGAAATGGCACCACGGGGAAAAAGGGCAGCGTTGTTCAGGGCTTTATATGTTATACTTTGGAGAATGATTTAGAAAAGGGAGAGTAACAAACACTCAGTTTATCCTGCTATTGGGTTCTCTGTAAGCGTCAGATTCGTAACTAAATATCCGATGTCCTTTAGGAGTAGCGTGGTGGTGCAGTGCCGTACCCATGATACTTTAAAACCCTACTGGACAACAGGGCGTATCTACTCAAACACGGCCATATTTGCAAACATAATGATACAATTTGCTGACACACACGCATCAGAGCTAAGTACTTAAGCTCTTGAACTCCTGTTTAAGGACCTCATAAACACAAATAGTTCTCTGTGCTCACCTACTTGAAAGAAAACACAGTGTCATTTTCCTGTAGATTACCATTTTATTCAGATAGATGAATTTAAATAATTTCTGAGTTCTTGAATGAAAGTACACTTAACTGCCTGAGTCCTCCTTTCACATCAAGCTTGGAAGATAATCTGTAATCACATGTTGTGTCTGATCATTGCTGCTTTAAAAGACAACTTGAAAAAAAATTATCTGTGAAGTGCTGTGACAAATAGAATTCTTCCAATCCTCCCTCCTTCCCATGCACAGAAAGCAGCCAGGACTGCTGAGCACAGCAGAATGATGTGTCAGCATACAAGAAAATCATCATTTCCCTAACAGAAAAACTACAAGACCTGTTCAGGCCAGCTCTGCTGCTCCTGCCATCCCCATCCACTGAGAACTCCACGCAGACCCACTGTCTGTCAGTTTGACCTTCTTCCTTCTCCAACACGTACCTACCAGTTCACTGTTTTGAATAATAATGACTCTGTTCAAGGGCTTTTAACCCTAATTTCACTCCCAGTTTCTCCTTAATTAAACGACAAGGCTCAGTATCTTAAACCTGGCGTGCACATGTTTCCTTCTGCATTAGTTGCAATCTACAAGTCATTAATTCCCTGCTCAAACCAAGCACATTGTCTCATTACATGATGGACAGCACTGCCCTAACTGCTTTCCCTGCTCAGCTTAGTAACGGAGAGCACCGCTTCTCAAACAAACCTGAAGAGATGGCAGGCTTTCCAAGCACAGAAAGAAAAATCACCAACAAACAAAAGCGATGCAAAACAGCCCGCCAGGGTGTGCTGAAAAAATACCCCAGTTCAAATGCACTGCTGTTATTCCTTACTGTCAGACACGTCCAAGTCTAAAGAAATAGATAAGCAAGAATTATTCTTTCAATCTAAGATGTCACTTTCTCTATTAAGCTATTTCTACTAGCACAAGTCCCATAACTTAAGAAATGTACAACATTCTCTCTTCCTCTGGCTTGCCCTCCTTTTAACCAAAACGGTCCTTTACATTCAGGCCTTTTATTTCATCCCCGATGCCACAGAAAAACCAGCATTGCTTTTTCCCCGTGTTTCACGTATACAGGGCTGCAGTTGAATTCCAGTGCCATATGAGACTCTTCTCATCATGCTGTATTTGAATCCATACCAACCTCCAGAGAACAGAAAATCTTGAGCCGCATCTGGAAACAGCGTACAGCTGGAGGCCAGGCCGAAGGTACAGTTGCTGACCCACTTCTATAATCAGAGTGCTGCTGCTCTTCTGCACTGCCTCAGGTTTCCAAATATACGATCTCAAAAATGTCTTTGCTATTCAGCACACGTGTACACAAGCTGCCTTAAAAATAGCTCGGTGAGAACAATTAGCAGCACATTCTGGAGGCCACAAACCACTGACCAGAAGCAGATCGGCAGATGGAGCTGCACTTGACTAGCAACCAGCTTTAAGCTGAGAGAAGTCCTCTAGAAAAGGATGTGTTTAAAAATAAAAACAATTCACACCTTGGACTCTTTTTTTCCTATTAACTTCCTGCTAGCAAGCATGTGAATTAAAGCAACAACAAAAACACATCATTGTGCTCCTTCTGCCAGCTTCCAGCTGACCCTGATTGCAGGAGCTTGCGCTGCCACTTGGTTTAAAACAAAGGTATGCAAGGTGAATACTATAAAAAGGACACGTGTAATCCTTTAATGTCAAGGGCACACATTCTAAGAAAAGCTCAGAATAAAGTTTGTAATTTGGCCTATGATACAACACTGCAAGACACTTTTCTTGGTAAGCAAACATACCATGCAAAGGCTTCGTGCTTGCGAGGATAAACCCACAGGGTGCACGCTCCTGGAAACCCCGTTGGCTGTCATTAAGCCTGAGCAATGTTTAATGAGAAGCATTAAAACATAACTCCAAGTAAGCCTATAGCACGGCTGACGCTGACAGCTCTCTGGCAAAGCTATGAGGATTCCTACCATAGAGTTCATTTACTTAGATTTCTGTATCACAACACTACGTTACAGCAACACTAGTGAAGCACACGCATCTCATCAGCAATCATACCTGCATTTTTATCAGTAATAAAACACTACTTTAAAATCAATACTTTTGTGTTTCTCAAGGATAACTGACAAAAAACCCTTCAGAGTAAATTCAGCCTTACTATAGCAAGTAAACTACTTTCATTGGAATTATGACTTCCCATCGGAATAGTTAATTCAGTAAAACCCTTACACAGCATAGAAGTATCTGGAGTGGCATAAAAGTGTCCTATAAATAAATAGATCATTAACACCGTTATAGTGTTAATCCTTTGATAGTACTCCACCAAGTTAACACATCAAGCCACCATTTCAATATCGTGATATAGTTAAATCCAGATCCCTCTAAGACTGATGATCTGCCAACGTAGCCACTTCCAAAGTCTCTTTTAGATTCAGCCACACCTGGAATTCCATAACTCTGCAGAGTTTGGCCAAATCCCATCTTGCCCCTCCTGTTCTTTTGGATCACAGTGCACTATTCATTGTACTATCCAAAAGAGGCATCTGCTTGGATAGAATCATAGAATCACTAAGGTTGGAAAAGACCCACAGGATCATCCAGTCCAACCATTCACCCATCACCAACGGTTCTCACTAAACCACGTCCCTCAACACAACATCCAAACGTTCCTTGAACACCTCCAGGGTCGGTGACTCCACCACCTCTCTGGGCAGCCCATTCCAGTGCCTGACCACCCTTTCAGAGTAGTAGTATTTCCTAACATCCAGCCTGAACCTTCCCTGGCGCAGCTTGAAGCCATTCCCTCTAGTCCTATCACTAGTCACACGCGAGAAGAGGCTGACCCCCAGCTCACTACAACCTCCCTTCAGGTAGTTATAGAGAGCAATAAGGTCTCCCCTGAGCCTCCTCTTCTCCAGACTGAACAATCCCAGCTCCCTCAGCCGCTCCTCATAAGGCCTGTGCTCCAGACCCCTCACCAGCTTTGTTGCCCTTCTCTGAACACGCTCCAGGGCCTCCATGTCTTTCTTACAGCGAGGGGCCCAAAACTGGACACAGTACTCGAGGTGCGGCCTCACCAGTGCTGAGTACAGGGGGACAATTACTTCCCTGTTCCTGCTGGTCACACTACTTCTGATACAAGCCAGGATGCCATTGGCCTTCTTGGCCACCTGGGCACACTGCTGGCTCATGTTCAGTCTAGCATCAATCAACACCCCCAGGTCCATTTCCTCTACACAGTCTTCCAGCCACTCAGCCCCAAGCCTGTAGCGTTGCCTGGGGCTATTGTGGCCAAAGTGCAGGACCCGGCATTTGGCCTTGTTGAATCTCATCCCATTGGCTTCAGCCCAGCTATCCAGCCTATCCAGATCCCTCTGTAGGGCCTCGCTACCCTCAGGCAGATCGACGCTTCCAGCCAGCTTGGTGTCATCTGCAAACTTACTGAGGGTGCACTCAGTGCCCTCATCCAGGTCATCAATAAAGATATTAAACAGGACAGACCTCAGCACCGACCCCTGGGGAACTCCACTCGTAATCGGTCGCCAGCTGGATTTAACTCCATTCACACATGGATCCCACATCCAGTCCGCATGCATGAAAAGCTTAGTCTCTATGCATTCCCAAGCCCTAACATCTCAGGTTCCTAATGAAGATAGGTGGAAATAAAACCTTTCTATCCATTTGTTATCACATCAGAGATTGCTCTTTGTCAAAGCCGAAGCAAGCGCACAAGAAATGTGACAGGTGTGTGACAAGCTCCAATACCCGCTTGTTAATTTTAGTTACGCCCATACAGGCTCTGAAGAGAGACAGACAGCAAGTCTCAGTCTCCTCCTCCTGGAGCAAGGCAGCTTTGCTATTGCATTACTGCTTTGTCAACACCAAACAGCATCTGTCGCTCTCCTCCAAAGCTGCACTTTGTTTCTTGTGAGCACTAATAAGCACCTTCATGCAGCCACAAACAGACCTCAAGAAAGCAGAGCATTCTCCCTGTTCACTACGGCACTGTCACAACATACCGTAGGATTTACCTCGTTCTTACGACCACAAAGCCCACCTCACTGTGACAACCAGAGATTAAGGCACATTTCAACAAAAAGAGTAGTTACATAAAGGCAGAATAAGCATTCTTAAATGCATCACAAGTTGAGTGATTTAAGAAGTCATCATATTTACACACGGTTATTAAAAATACTCATGACAAGAACTAAAGATACATCGAGGAAAAAAACAAGGATGATTATTCAAGAATTTGTATTGAAGTTCAGGATTTTTGTTAGAGACATAAAATACCTACTTCAAGTGGATTGAAAGGAAATTGTGACTATTTGTAAAGAAATACTGACACAACAGCTTGAGTTACAAATCCATCACTATCAAATCCCACATCTTTTTACCCTCGGTATTCCAGCTGTCTCCATTAGTTTCTGTGTGGGAGCAGCACTTGGCTCCTCACGTGCTTACCAACCTGTGCTGCCATGTCTTCAGCCTATAGGATACATTTTTGGTAGACAGACTCTAGCTGATGAGAGAATCTCTTTGGTGAAACAGAGAAATATCAAAATGTTTTTAAAGATAAATGCCTTGCAACTATAAGCTGTCAATAGCATCTATTTATCTTAATTCTCCATAGCACCTAGGTAGAAGTACAGGAGTGTTTCCAAACGGTGCATTCTCCTGTCAAATCTTATGGTGAAGAACCTTCCCCTTCCACCATTATGCTTTCATTTAAAAAATGAAACCCCGCAACACTAACCTAATTCTTCCAAAATCACTACAGGAAGAGATGCACAATGAAATAATTCAGACACTGTCCTTAATATTAAGGATAAACTAATTGTGCATCATCAAACATTCCACCAAACCCGACCTTTACAAGGGCAGACACCAGGTACCAGACAGCGCTTCACACTTCACAAATTCAATCTCATAGGAAGTGTAGCAAATGATGCAACCCTCTAGAAAAACAACCTTGTATCGTTCTGGGTGTATCTGACACATTGTATCAGAGGGCTGACTCTGCTCTAAAGTGGTTAATCATGCCCTTGTTAAGTACTCTGCAATCTGCAGCGCTTACTCAGACGGTCCTGAAGACTCCGGGGCCAGGAGGAGCAGAGTGGCACAACAGGGCCCCAGCCCTGCGTTCGGCAAAGTCACCTTTGCATCCTGTGCTCTCACACCTGAGGGTCGTGCCACAGTTTGAGTTCCATTTCCAGTCATCTCTCACATTCATGATTTATCTTTACGATTGCTAGGGCACTTAGTGCTCCTTCAGGACTTTAACCTTGTATTTCAAACCACTGTGTTCGGATAAAACTGATTTGAAAGCAACCCTGTACCAAGGATGGCAGAACAGTCACTTCCTAAAACAACTGTGCCACTGCAAACAAACCGCCACGCATTTTCTAGCATTGCTCCAAGTGCAGCCACACTAGCAGAGAGAGGAGTGACAGGGAAAAAGGAAGAAAGAAACAAACTCATCCAGCATATTTCCAGGCCATTTGTTAGCACAACAACTGGGTGGGGAATTAAGAAACAGATCCAATGGCTGCACAAATGACAAGCAGGCAGTGTAACTCAAACCTCCCCGACTGCTGCTTTTACAAATATGCTGTGCATCTTTACTCTCTACCTGCATGCTGCACAGACTCAGAACTTCTATTAAGTTCTAAGTCGCATTCTAACAGCAAAATCGCTCTAAAAGCAACACACAGCATAATTTTAACTAAAAAGTACTGTAAGAGAAATTGCTACTGAGTAAGAAAGACCTCTTTCCCGAGCAATGGAAAGGAGACATAATCAAGTAGAATGGCTTAGGCTGGAAGAGACCTCAAAGCCCACCCAGCCCCAACCCACTGCCATGGGCTGGCTGCCCCACACCAGCTCAGGCTGCCTAGAGCCCCATCCAGCCCGGCCTTGGGCACCTCCAGGGATGGGGCATCACAGTAACAGCAATATGGGATGTGGAGACAAAGTCACCCACGGTGCCTCTTGCCTTTCCAAAGATGGCTGATAGGTAACAAATTTTGAAAAATGAGGCCATCTGGCTAACACAGCTATCAATACCATAACAAAACCTTATTTGTCTTCTCTGGGTGATGTCTTAAGCCACCAGGAACACCCACCAAGGACAGGAGGTCTGTGTTCCAAACACTCCGAGAGCAGAACACAACCGAGCAGCTGCACCACATCCTCTCTGTTAAATGTGATTCTGCCTTACATTGACACAGTGACCACGTTTTCACACACTAAACCTTCCCAAGGCATACCCCAAAATTAACACTTCTTCCTGAGGAGTCATTCTATGAGACCTCTGGGTCACTGTCCCATGCTGGCGTTCTGACAAACACCATCACAGCTCCTGCACCACCCCATATTTCAGTACAGCAGCACATCCACAGAAATCATAAACAATAGTGCATTCTTAGCTCTCCCATCCGCTACTGGCTTATATGAGAGAGACTTCAGAGAGAGAAATGGCTGTCAGGTTTCTGGTCTAGACCACGGGCATTCACTCACTGAGGCTATGGCTGGAGACAAAAAGCTGGCAGTGCTCCACACACAGGCAGACATCTCATTCACATCCTCCTACTACACCAGCACAAGCACGCCTGTCCATAACAAACAAAAGACCTGCTCCCTTCACTGCATTATCTTTCAGACAAAGGTGAGGGAACAAAAATAACAGGTTCAGGGCACAAACCCAGCCAAAACATATCTATTTCCCTGTGCTGCCATACAGAGACCCACGTTAACAGAATGAGGATACGGAACAAGCAGCAGGAGTGTGGTTCTACATAAACCAGCCCTGAGACTCAAGAAATTCTCAGCTATGTCCTTAGACACTTATATGTTACTTTTCTGTCAGCAGAATAAGTTTACGAGGCTGCTGCCTCCCCATCTCCTGCTGCAACCTCTCCTTACCATCCCACCACCTGTGCTAATCCACCTACACACAGCACTGACCAGTGGGGAGGAAATAATGCTGCTTCTCCCTCAAAACACTTGGGGGACACATCTAAGTTAACCACGTGAACAAATGACATGTTAAAGCCAACAAAGATGAGTGATGAAGGAGTAACAGCTGCCTCTCTGAAATGGAAGCTGCACGAGCCGGAGGATACAGCTGTGGCTTTCCTACACGATACAGCCTGACACTGTTTGATAAAGGAACATCCACAGAAACATTCCATCTTAAGCACAATATGCTATGCAGGAGAGAAGAAAAAAGGGGGCCCTCCCCTCCTCCCCCCAGCACAGAACACACCTCCTTCTCCCATCAGCCCATAAAGCCGCATGGAGTGCTTTGCAAATCATTCAGCCGCTGTCAGCTGGAAGGAGCAAACTCAGGATGCACTGCAGGAACGCGGTTACTGCGGTCCCCTGAGCTTACAGCCACCTCCTCCTCTCAGGGAATGGCACACACATGTACCTGCACACTGCAAGTGCCCTTCACATTTTGTTAATATTTACCTACTCGTGCTGTTTCTAGACAAAGCACCGTAGTAGAACTCCAGGAACATTAGCATCAATGTACTGCTAAGAGGGATGGCAGCACAGGATACAAAAAGCAGTTTATCAGTATCTGTATACAAAATAGAGCGTATGTATACAAAATATACAGCCTGTTATCTGATCATTCTGACATGGGAAGTATTGTCATTTAAATGGACTGATTTTTAGATACAACTTTGATTCCTGGGAGATACACAAAACGTATTGTAAGAAAAGCAGATATCAACTGTCAGAAAATAATAGATGTCAGAAAAAAAAAATCTGACACTTCTTGACACAATCTTGAATGTTAATTAGTGCATCATTAACTTTTCAAATGGCTTTCTGGGCTGCGTGCAAATAGACACAGGGTTACGCTCACAGCGATTAGGCTGCAGTGAGCCACCACCCCACCCTGCCCACCTCTAAGGAAGCTGCGTGACTGACCAGGCTGGTTACATCCTTCACTCCGTTCGCTTTGGAATATAATAAAGTCAGCTACGGTTCCGATGTAAGCATAGAAACACCATCCTTAAATGATTAATGGGTTTGATGGCAGATATTTACAAAGAATCAGGATAGGAAACTGCTCAGTTTTAAGGTAACCTGACAAAGATATTTCAGTATTTTTTTTAAGCGTAATTCAGACATGATACTGAGAAACCATGCAAAAAACCTGTGTTTAAGTAGAAAACATGGGGAAAGCACACTTGGAATAGAAGACTACATGCTTCCTAATTTAGAGAGAGAAAAGAAAACAGGAAGGAAAAAGAAGAGCAATAATAATTACTTGAAAAAATAAATTCAATCTAATTCCACCTGCAGGTCAAAGCAGCTCTCAGGGTAAAGATTGCTTCTGAGGGCACTGAAAAGAGCTGAACAGCAGAACCCGAGGGAGATAAGCTGGATTCAGAGAATCAAACCATGATTAAATCAACAGACAGATACTATTACTTGCATCTGTCTTCTTAGCTGACTCAATCTGAAGGAACTATCAAGTATCAGAGATTAGATATGCTAATTTTATATTGTATAAAGAAAATAAGCATTAACCGTGCTTCAGTGTTTGTCCTTTGAATACCAGTTCTCTGTTCGTGCACCCAAATGTATTTTAGGTACTCATGCCTGCCTATCTGCCACGGCCTGTCATTATGCATTATATTAACTGCCTGCTACAAAAAACATCTTCCAAAACAAGAACAGCGTTATCTGTCAAAGCACCTCAAACACAACCCTGTGGAAATGACCCCTACATCACTGAAAGGACCTGTGATTCTGGCTCTTGCCCTCTAACAAAGTGCCTGGTTCAAACCCCCTAAGTCAAAGCAACAAAGGCATCTCAGCGAATCTAAGGCACAGGAGCGCATGCTTTCTGGACTGGCGTTTATTGATCGTGGTGACTGGTAAGCACTTTTCCAAAGGAACCACACTTCTATCTACAGCCTGCTATTAGACAGGAAAACGTTCCACTAAAGAAATGACCAGGAGAGCCTCACTACCTCAAGCTGAGCATGACTCAGGACATAACTGGCTCTATTTTGAGGTCAAAATGCTTCTTTTTAAAATAAGCAGTTTGCCTTCCACTAGTACTCGGTTACCACGAAGTACACATTAGACATTACATGCCCAATGATTCTGTTTTAAGGAAAACAGTTAACATCTAAAAGAAACATTTTTTCTAGACTTTGGTCCAGGTAAATACTGTGTTTTCGTAGAAGAATGAAAAAATCCTTTGAAAATATAAAATATTATGCAGATTGTGCTATGAGAAATGCTTCTAACTGGCCAGTTCTATTGCAGTGACGATGGGATTGGTCAGATCCCACCTTTATGACAGCTGCATCATGCTGAACTATATACCTTCAGGCACATGGACAGCAAAAGGTTTCTTTAAACAAACCTGGTACGCTTGCCTTCGTCTTTGTTTGCTACCACACTGTTCAGCATTAACTACAAAAATACATTTTGCTTCTTTTTGAATGTACCCGCACTCATTTTTCACCCCCTTTAGGAAAACAGTACTTTAAAAGTTATTTGTATACTTAATTGAGTTTTAAAATAATCATGAGCTAAGCATCTGGAAAGAAGCTGCTAATACCAGCATAGACCCACTTACACGTCTTCCAGAGATACCGAGCAGAGTAAGAGATGAAAGAGTAACTGCACAAGCCCACACGTCTCAAGAGAAACAGAAGCTGCATTACGTGGACTCAGCACAGAGCGGAGGGTTCAGCATTTCCCCAAGCTCCTAATTAAGAGACATAGGAAGGTATGTCTGTATGCACACGTAGATCTCTCTCTGTGTTTAAACGTACACAGCCCATGGGTAGCACACAAGTGAGGGTTTTCTGACCTCATTATGGTAAATTCTTCATAAACAGAACAAGCAGCAATTGCTTTTATACCCCTTATGCATCCCTCAAGCAGTATTTTGATTATTGTATGTCAGAACATCTAGTAGACTCCCACAAATTTCATCCACAATTCTATGCACTATTCTTCTTTTGTTGAGCAAAGGCTCTTTAAAATTAGTTTCAACTAATAAGGCATTGTTGGCACGTCCCAATAATGTAATGAGCAGCAAATGAAGCAACTTTACAAGACATTTGGAGGATAACATTATTTTCTTTTAAAGTTACTTACAATAGTGTGTTTTCTTTGATTAGAAAACGAAAGGAGCCCAGACTTACACTGCTGTCAGAATTTCTTATTAATGGAAGCGCCCACTTCCATCACCACCCATCAGAAAGAGAAAGGCTGCCAAACTTTAACTGCAACACGATGCAGGAGTGACACCGCATTGTTGTGTGACTTCACTAACTGCCCATTTCAATTCTCTGCACTTTGCTACCTGGTTCTGCATTAAGTGCTTACCTAATTGCAACTGGACTTTTCTACATCTGAGAAAATGTCACAAAAAGGTTATCTTAAACCACGTGTTCACAAAGAAAATTAAAACATCACGGCAACACCTAACAAAATACAAGGCCTTCTGCTCAGAATCAGCACAGAGATTGGTTTTCTCTCTGCTTCCAGTAAATGCTGAATGTGCTTCTTTCAATTGTCTCTATAATCCTGGGGTTATAATATCCTCTATCATGTTTCGCTGAAGCTTTGGAATTCATCATCAATTAAAATAAAGCCATTTTCCAGAGCAGTTTGAAATCAATCCTGAACTAAAAAAGGTTTTGATTTTTTTTTTTTTTGTAAATCTCGAAGGTTCCTTTCTAGCTTTCCAATGCACACCCTTTGGGCATGTTTCCTATTTCAGAGGAGTGCAAACACGAAAGGGGAAGTGAAACAGACAATTACTTCCCAGAGTAATTGTTACCAAACCTTCTGCCATTTGCAACACAAAAATAACATTTTAAGAATCCTCGTTCAAGGCATTTTTATGTAGGACTAAAAAAAAAAAAACCCTTCTATTACGAGTGACATTTGCTCAGCGTTCTGTTGTTTAAAGCGGAGTATAAGAACAAACTTTCACTTTTTTTCCCAGCTCCTTTTGCTTTCTGATTCTGTACTCCAATACTACTGTTACAATGAAGTCGGATACGACAAAGGAAATCTTTAACGGGGAAAAAAACAAAGCGCAGAAGCACCTGATGGATGGAGCAGCCTCCCAGCGGGCGGCCAGCAGTGTCCATCTGGGTGGTGCTGCCTTGACCATCACAACGGGTTTCTCTCCGCGCGGCACACAGGGAGGAGGCACGGTGCCCCCGTATGTGCTTACGCACAAGTGCTGTGCAGCTGTACCGACCTGACATCTCGCTACCTAAAACAGCAGAAAGCCAGAAGGATAAAGCACCTTCCTAATTCACCTCTGCCCAAAAGACAGTACCAATGAGGTCAGTCACGCTTTAGCGCTACTTCGCCCCTAACGATTTACCTCCTTATTTTAGACAAGGATGCCGAAGGACCTTCTCGGAGTACGGCACGGTGACCCGCACCGCTCGGTCACGATGCGCGCAGCCCGAGCAGCGCCGTCCCCGCCTTCCTTCCTTCCACCATTTCACACCGCCCAGACGCGCCGGGCGGCGGCCCCACGCAGCGCCCTCTCTCAGCCCCGGCCCGGCCCGGTCTCCCCTGGGCGGCGCCGGCCGCGCCGCAGCCCCGCGGGGGGACAAAGCGCGCGGCGCTGCGGGGACGCTCGAGCGCGGTGGCGGAGCTGTCAGCGGGGCGCAGCCTTTTGTTGTCTGAGAAACGGGAGGGAGGAGAAAGGCGAAGATGGAAGAGGAAAGCCCCGACCCGCCCGCCGTCCCCCGCTCACCGCTCGGTGCTGCAGGCTCGGATGTGCGCAGCGCTCGCTGAAGCAGCGGGGGCCGCGCAGCCCAGGGAGAGGAGGCGGCCGGAGGAGGATGTCAGCGATGGGCGGGCGGAAGGAAAAGGATTTTTGGGGGAGGAAGAGAGCGGGCACCGCTGTGCCCTCAGTGCTTCCCGTGAGGATCTGACGGGCCCGACCCGGCCCCGAGGAGCGGGCGCTGACAGCTGCAGGCAGCCGCCGCCCCGGCCGCTACCGCCGCGCCCCGCCCA